>CP139505.1:297782312-298081483 GCA_021014915.2 Artemisia tridentata subsp. tridentata | reverse complement strand
CATTAACAATAAGCAAAGTGTTAGAGTTTCTTACTTAGATCGATTTGGTTTATACAAGTCGTCTAACAAGTTACAAGGCTACTTGGATCCATAATTCGTGTGGACCAACAGATCCTGATTTTAAGGATGTGTGCAGTAAATGTACCAGGGAACCGTTCCAGCAGTTTTCAAGGCATAACGGTTATTTATTTAGAGTTGCTCGATTGTGTATTGTTAATACAAATAATGTCAAAAATGTTATTTGCATTATTCGGTCTCTAAATGTTTTGATAATCACAAAATATAAAAACACGATATGTAAAACTACATTTGATAAGTTTTTAACCGAGGAAAATCGTTTCAACAACGCATCGACTACAACATCACTTCAGGTATGAACAAACACAATACCAACATTAGTAAATTGATCAAAGATTTTATTTTCTCAAAACTTCACATTTTTATGTGACAAAACATTTTTACAAAAGTATTTTTGTAATTAAAAAGAAATGTTTTATTAAAGAAAATAAATTTGAATTTCAAATTTCCCAACAGCTAGTTTTCCCGCCTAAAACCAGATAAGTGTTTCACCAAATAAACTTTCACCACATCTGGACAAAAATAGGAGCGTATGTCGGACGGTCCCGTAAACATGGCAACGTTCCCTTATATATATGGGACTGTCCAGTATTTAAAGGACTGTCCCCCGCTCCTAATGCTGCCTATAAATACTGCACTGTTTTCTCAGAAAAACCAACCCTCTTTGCACAAAAACATTATCTTCTTTCTTCCTCCTTTCTTTGATCACTATAACGTGTCGGTATGTGTTTATAAGTGATCCCATTACCCTCTATGTCAAAGTGCAAGAGAAGAACGCTCGTATTCGTCAAGAAACGAAGTGTTAGAGTCATCACACACAAACGTAACTTGTGTTACGATTCTCTTCTTCCCTCCAAACTCTCTTTGTGTATATATTGCAAATTTGTGCATCCGACTTATGTGTGAGTCGTGATTAGGTGTGTTAGGAGAAAAATGGACAAAGTGTAAGTCCGTGAAGTGTTGTATCTAGATTAGGACTTTGTGTAAGTCGGTGTCAGTGTGTGTGAAGAATTGGACTTGGTGTGAGTTCGTGAAGTGAAGATTAGGACCTAGTGAAGGTTCGTGAAGACTTGGATCGGGTGAAGATTCAAGTGGACGGGGTGATCGTCCGTGTGAATATTTGGACGGGGTGATCGTCCATGTGAAGATTGCATCGTATGTAAATCCAAGTGGACAAGAGTGCTTGTTCACGTAGCCACATGGGCTTTGTGTAGATTGGTTCTAGCTAGGATTAGGACCCGACATTCCGCTTAGTGTCATTAAACTTGGTGTAAGCTTTGTGTACGATTTGCTCCGCCCGAAGGGAGTGTGTTGACATAGTGATTGTGAAATCTCGAGTGTGGTATGTTGATGCAAATAATGTCCTAAAAATGTTATTTCTATCTTTCGATAACTTCACGTTTTGAGGATAACAAAATGTGAAAACACGTTACGTTAAAATTAAAGTAAACAAGTTTTTAATCGGAAGATCCCGTTTCTACACAAATCACTCTAGAACAAATTTATAACTTGACTAATAATCAAAGAAGTGAATTTGTGCTTAATACTTTACATTTTTATGTGAAAAAACATTTCTTTCAAAGAAATGTTTTAATGGAAAAATAAGTTTAAAATATATAACAGCTATTTTTCCCACCAAAATCAGCTCCAAACTGCCCCAAATAAGTTTTCACAAGAAAAGACAAAAAGAGGAGCATTTTTGTCTGATACGGCTCCACGGTTCCACTAAATTTAGTGGAGCCGTCCCTTTATAACGGCCAGATTTTTTCTGCCTATAAATACCAGCCCACTTCACAGATTTTGGGTATCCTTTTACACACAAAACTTTCTGAGTTTAATACTCTCTTTACATTTTCTTTCTTTGATCATTTAGATTAGTTTTTCCTTTGTTCAAGAGTGATCCAATCATCCATTCAAGTGATCCTCTTCATTCCTCTTCAATAGCAAGAGAAGAACACAAAGCATCCAAGTAGATACAAAGTGTTGTCATTCCTCTTCAATAGCAAGAGAAGAACTCAAGTTATCCAATAAGATACAAGAGTTGTAGTTGTATTT
The DNA here is from genome assembly GCA_021014915.2 of Artemisia tridentata subsp. tridentata. NCBI lineage: Eukaryota > Viridiplantae > Streptophyta > Magnoliopsida > Asterales > Asteraceae > Artemisia > Artemisia tridentata. Next base: position 298,079,350 of record CP139505.1, on the reverse strand, counting down.
AGGATACTTGTAACATTTGTTACACACTTGTTGTATCATAGCATACATCAAGATCATTTTTCTTTTGTGAGAGTTTGAGTGAAGATCATTGAGATCTTATAGAGATATTGAATATCTTTTAAAGCCATTGGGTTTATGTGATTGATCAAGAAGATCAAGGTTAGATAGGTTAGAGTGAGTTGATAGAGTTGATCATTGTGATCTTGTGAGATCTTGGAGATCCCTTGAGTCTTGTGTGTTAAGTGTGTGAAGTAGAAAGGATCAAGTAGATCGTGGTAGATTGCTGTTAGCTAAGATTAGCACTCGACATCTAGCTTAGTGTCGAAAATAGGATAAGCGACGTGTACGGTTTTCTCCGCCTAAAGGGAGGTTGTTGACATAGTGCTTGAAACTCTCGAGTGTGGTACTCGGCGAGTGGAGAAGGGTGAAAAAGAGCTTCGTAGCCGAACCACTATAAATCCTTTTGTCCCGGTTTGATCTTTCCATCTCTACTCTTTACTTTCATTACTTATAATTAGTTAGTTTAGTGTGTAGTTCATATTGGTGTTGATTGATTGCACATAAGACTCGAATCAAAGGTTTCCAATAGTAAAGGTTTTAAGAGGTTTTAAAAGAACTAAAAGAACTTAAAAACCGGTAAAACTATTCAACCCCCCTTCTAGTTTTCCACAATTGGTATCAGGAGCCAAGTCAATCAAGATTTTAAAGTAAATTGAATTTTAAAACCTGAATTGATCAATGGATTCCGAAAAATATCTAGAAGGGCAATCTATGCAAAGACCACCGCTTTTTGAAACCGATTGTTTTATCTATTGGAAAATAAGATTCGAAACGTATGTGAAATCAAAAGACATTGATTTTTGGCATGTTATTACCGAGGGTGAGTTTCAACCTATTCAAATGAATCCGGAAACTAAAAAGGATGAAATAGTTTCTTATGATAAACAAAGTGATGAATTTAAAAGAAAACTAGCCAAAAATAATGAGGCTAAAATGGCGATTTACAATGCTTTGCCTAAAAAGGAGTTTGAAAGAATTTTCATGTGTGATACGGCAAAAGATATTTGGAAAATTTTGTTAGTCACTAACCAAGGTAATAACCAAGTCAAAGAGAACAAGATAGATCTTCTTGTTCAACATTATGAACAATTTTCCGTTTTGGAAGATGAGTCAATAGATAATGTTTTTGCTAGATTTAATACCATTATTACTAGTCTTAAAGCTCTTGATGAAGGTTACTCTAGCAAGAATTATGTTAGAAAGTTTCTTAGGGCTCTACATCCTAAATGGAGAGCAAAGGTCACCGCCATTGAAGAGTCAAACGACTTGGCAACATTATCACTCGATGAACTAATAGGAAACTTGAAGGTTCATGAGATGATAATCAAGAAAGACTCCGATACAGTTAAAGGTAAAAGCGAGAGAGTTAGATCTCTAGCATTGAAAGCCAAGATGGAGTATAGTGATGAGGAATGTTTGAGTTCCGATAGTGAAGATGAAGAATATGCGTTAGCGGTTTGGGACTTTAAAAAGTTCTTTAGGAGAAGAGGTAGGTTCGTTAGGCAACCTCATGATGAAAAGAAGACATCACAAAAGAACCGAGTTGAAAAGAAAGGGACAAGTAATAGGAAAAGCTTTAGATGCGGAGATCCTAATCACCTCATAGGAGAGAGTGTCCCAAACCACTGAAATCCAACAACCAACGAGCTTTCATAGGAAGCTCTTGGAGTGATTGTGGTGAAGAAGAAGAGAAGAAGCCCAAGGGCGAAACATGCCTAATGGCTCAAGCTTCTAATGAGGTACGTTACGACTATCCTAATTATAGTGATGATAATTCGTCAATAGATGATACCACACTAAATGACGTATATAATAAACTATGCGAAGTTAGTTCTAAAATTTTAGGTAGAAACAAATCACTAAAATTAAAATTGCATGAAATTGAAATGCAAGTTTTAGAACTAAAGGATCAAGTCAAGAGACTTCAGAAAAATAAAGAAGTAGATGTAGGATGCAAGTCATGCATAAGTTTTTGAGTAGAAAACGAAAAACTCAAAGAAAATGCATTTAGGATCATTAGGTTTAAAAAAGAAACAGATAATGCTTCGACAAGTAAAACGAAACTAGTAGAATCTGTCAAACCCACAAGTTCTGTCAAAACAACAGACAGCACCACTAAAGGTACGGATGGTACCATTAAATTTAATGGTACCGTGGTACCGTCTGATGCTGGAGACAGAACTGAGTCAAGTCTGAAAAATAATTCAAGTCCTATACCAAGTCACATAGTTGTAAATGGTACCAAAGTATCTATTGCTAGTATAAAGGAAGCCAAAAGCTTTTACAAACCTGTGTCAACCCCGAGGCCTAGCTTTGTAAAACCCAACACTAGGTCTAAGACTCTTCCACCTAGAAAAAAAATGTTCCTAAACCTCGGTCAAGAACTCCTCTACCGAGACGTAACTCTAGGAGACAAAGTTATCCAAGCAACTATCTCATAACTTGGAATAACCGTCAACTACAAAGTTACTTACCATGGGAAATTTATCCTCCGTTTCAACATCCTAACCAAATGCAATTAATGCATGGGATGTTTAATGCTAACAACTTTGGACCCATGAGATATTGGGGACCAAATGTTTGAATATTTGTGTTATTCAATAGATATGCTTGGGAATCGACTTGGAGCCTGATGAATGGGTCAAGAATAGTGGATGCTCTAACCATATGACGGGTAACCGGAGTCTATTCTCATCATACAAGGCATACAACGGAGGTAATGTCACTTTCGGTAGTAAACTTAAGGGCAATATCATAGGCAAAGGTACGATTACTCAAAACTCCCCCACTATTAGAAATGTTGAGCACGTAGATAACTTAGGATTTAACTTGCTTAGCATTAGTCAAATGGTAGACAATAAGTGTAGAGTTATATTCTCCGAAGAAGGTAGTGAGATAATTAAGAATCGTAAAACCATAGGCAAAGGAGTTAGAAGGAATGTCTTACTTGTTATGAAAATAGGAAATAAGCCTCAGGATAAGATATGCTTAGCAACCATAGATGATAATTCCACTCTATGGCATAGGAGATTAGGTCACACCAATATGCGCTTGATACAATCATTGGAATCTAAGGAACTAGTTAGAAACTTACCTAAGATTAAGTTTGATAAACACTTTTGTGACGCTTGTAAAGTTGGAAAACAAGCTCATTCTAGTCACAAAGCTAAGAATAAGGTCTCAACTTCGAGATGCCTAGAACTCCTTCACATGGACTTATTCGGTCCATCCGCCGTACGGAGCTACGAAGGAAATTACTACACCCTAGTAATAGTTGATGACTACTCTAGGTACACTTGGACTAGATTTCTTAAGAATAAGACACAAGCTTTCGAGGAATTCGAAATCTTTAGTAGGAAAGTCCAAAATCAATTAGGGTGTACAATAGTTTCTATTAGGATGGATCATGGTCGGGAATTTGATAATGAAGTGCAATTTGGAGTATATTGTGACGCTAATGGTATTACTCACAATTTCTCGGCTCCACGCACTCCACAATCAAATGGGGTAGTTGAGCGGAAAAATCGTACTCTACAAGAGATGAGTAGAACGATGTTGAATGAACAATCAATTCCGCAAAAGTTTTGGTGTAATGCGGTGGACACCTCAACTTACATTCTAAATAGGAAAATAATTAGATCTATCTTAGGAAAAACTCCATATGAAATCATGAAAGGTAGAAAACCTACTCTTGATTACTTTATAGTGTTTGAAAGCAAGTGCTTCATACTAAACACTAAAGACTACCTCACCAAGTTTGATCCAAAGTCTTACGAAGGTGTTTTCCTAGGTTACTCCCAAAATAGTAAAGCCTATGTAGTCTTAAACAAAGAAACAATGAAAGTCAAAGAGTCACTCAACGTGACATTCGATGAAAGTCCTCCACCAACTAAGACATCACCCTTGGTGGATGATAACTTAGATGAGGATGAAGCCATTAAGGTTAATAGCAAGAAACCCTTAAAAGATGACATTGAGGATGAGATGGTTGAGGTTAACGAAGTTGTCAACATTAAGGAATCCAAGAACCATCCTATTGAAAAAGTCATAGGAAACCTAAACCAAAAAACCCTTAGGTCACAAGCTCAAAACAAAAGTAATTTCTTTTGTTTTATATCAACCGTAGAACCTAAGAATATCGGTGAAGCGATTAAGGATGAAAGCTGGGAAGTTGCCATACAAGAGGAACTTAATCAATTCACCGCAAACCAAGTTTGGGATTTAGTACCTCCACATAAGAATCAAACCATTATAGGAACTAAGTGGGTGTTTAGGAATAAACTCGACGAAAATGGCGTCGTAACTAGGAATAAGGCTAGGTTAGTAGCACAAGGCTATAACCAACAAGAAGGAATAGATTACGATGAAACTTATGTACCCGTAGCTAGATTAGAGTCTATTAGAATACTCCTTTCCTATGCTTGCGCCTTAGACTTTAAGTTATACCAAATGGATGTGAAAAGTGCATTCCTAAATGGTTATATCAACGAGGAGGTATATGTTGCACAACCTCCGAGATTCGTTGATTTCAAGAAACCGAATCATGTTTATAAACTCAAGAAAGAACTCTATGGTCTCAAACAAGCTCCTAAAGCTTGGTATGATAGACTAAAGGCATTCTTGATTGAACATGAATATACCATGGGAGTCGTTGATAACACACTTTTCAAAAAGAAACATAATTCACATCTCATCATTGTTCAAATATATGTTGACGACATTATATTTGGCTCAACTTGTCCAGAACTGTGCGATGATTTCTCTAAGATCATGCGTGATGAGTTTGAGATGAGCATGATGGGCGAATTAAATTTCTTCCTTGGTTTACAAATAAAGCAAATGGAAGATGGTATCTTCTTTAATCAATCTAAGTATAGTAAGGAGATGCTTAAGAAATTTAGTTTAGAAGAGTCTAAGCCCATGAAAACTCCCATGTCCACGGAAATTAAACTCACGAAAGATGAAGAAGGTGAGTCCGTGGATAGCACTAAGTATAGAGGTATGATAGGAAGTTTACTATACCTCACGGCAAGTAGGCCCGACATCATGTTTAGTGTCTGCCTTTGTGCTCGCTTCCAAGAGGATCCCAAAACCTCTCACCTTGAAGCGGTTAAGCGTATCTTCCGATACATTAAAGGCACTATACACTTGGGATTATTCTATCCCAAGGGGACCGGGGTAGAAACTGTTGTCTACGCCGACTCTGATCATGCGGGAGATTATGTGGATCGAAAAAGCACGAGTGGCGTTTGTACCTTCATGGGTTGTTGTCTAACTTCTTGGTTCTCCAAGAAACAAACGGCTCTTTCTATCTCCACGACCGAAGCCGAGTACGTAAGCGCCGGAAAGGCATGTCAACAAGCACTATGGATGAAACAAGCCCTTAATGACTATGACATCCATTTAGATGACGTCCCCATTATGTGTGATAATAAAGGTGCTATTGACATGAGCAAAAACCTTGTTCAACACTCCCGTACTAAACACATCGAAATCCGTCATCACTTCCTTCGCGATAACGTTCAAAAAGGAAACATTTCAATTGATAAAGTTCCTTCTCAAGAACAATATCGCTGACATCCTAACCAAACCTCTCAAACGAGAATCTTTCAACTACCTTCGTCTATGTCTAGGAATGATGGAACATATTCCATAAATCTCATGACTATTTATATATTTCACTGGAAATATTGAAGTCATCTCGTGCGTCTCGTCTCATGACTCTTTGAAGTCATCTTCTTTCATCTAGAATAGGTTCCCCTCATAAAAAGAATTTATTAGGTATAAATTCTTTCCTCGTGTCAAAAAGTCTCACTAAGACAGCGAGACTTATTCGTCAAAAATCAAAATGGGACGAAATTTCATCCATCAGATCATGACTCCACTAAAGTGTCCTTCTTTTTCCACATTATACATCCCAAACCTTCCCAACTCCTGTAACTGCTGCCAAAACCAAACCTCACAACCCAAAACTCAATTACACTCCTTCAAGATCATACTCAAGGGATTGATTTTCAAGATTATCAACCACTTTCACTTTTTCAACATAAATTGTAAGTCATTTAACTCTACTTTTCTTTAATTTTGAGTCTAGGGTTTGTTCATGCATAAAAATTAAATTGGGGTTTTTCAATTACAATTGATTCTTTATGAAATTAGAACTAGGGTTAGCCAATGCATAATATTCAACTTAGGATTTGGATAAACTTGTACATTTTAGTCCAAAATTTTTCATTTAAGAAAATAGTTTTGAGAAAAATCATTGCAATTTTGGCATTAACATCTTAAAGTGGCCAAACACCCCGATTCCATTGCTTTTGAAAAATTTCACGAAGTTAGGATCATGAAAAATGTTTTTCGTGCATTGTTAATACAAACTAAAAACGTTTTTCTCATGCATATATGATCTCACGAATATTAATCGAATTACATAACTAATATGTATTTTTCGACATATTCGTTTGAGCAAAAGTGAATTCAGGAGTGTTTGGGTAATCTCATTATTTTCTAGAGTCGAGATTACCGCACCTCCATATAGTTTGCATAGGCACACACTAGGCACGTGTCCTCAAAGCAACTATTTTCAATGTTGATTTTTCCTTATATTATCTTATAGGTGCCAAAAATGTCTCATGAGTATGATTTTGATCATCTTCTAACCGATACCTATTCACCCAAAATCTCTCATGAACCCACAACACCCGGTAACCACATTCGTGCCTATGTCAATCTTGAAACCCGTCGGTTTCATAAACGTCGAGTCGTTGATCCATCCTTAGTTTATCATAGGGATATCAACACTTCATTTAGAACTATAGGATTCGATTATTTACTCCACATCAACGAGCACATTTGTCCTCGCTTTGTGTTGGAATTCTTTCGACAAGTTGAACTCGTACGTAACGAGGATCAATCTTGCATTGGTTTGGTCAGAATTTTAATTCGTTCTAACTCTTTGCAATTGCTCAAATTCTCCAAATTCCCAATCATGGGCAATGTGCCTATACTGAAGACTGGTGTCTTGAGTCCCTCTTTAACTATCGTGAAGAGGATAGTCCGTATTGTTTATTTATACCCTCACCAACCGAACTTACCAAACTCATTCGTACTCATAAGTACTCTTACCCAAATCCAACAAAAATTCGTCTGGATGAGGTTCGTCATGAACTACTTTCTTGGGCAGTCATCCTGCGAGAAAATGTTCTAAGTCTAACAGGAAATCGTGAGCATCTTCCGGCGTGTTGTGCTCATATGATTTAATGTCTCCTAACCCAACAACCATACAACCTAGCCTACTTCATCGCTAAGCGAATTGTACATCTTAAGGGTAACAAAAATAAATTGATACCTTATGGGATGTTCCTAACTCGTCTTTATCACCACCTCATAAACCATCACCCTTACCTTAGTGGTCCTCAATACTCACCTTTCAATACCATCATGAAACCCTTAAATGAGTCATTTGTCTCATCCATTCTCATTTCCGAATCCTCCACCCACTATGCACCCTTTGATGATCCAAGTCATGAGAATGAGATGCATGCTCAAGACGAGAGTGTGATGAAAACGGGAGAAAGCTCAAGTCATAAATAGTTAGGAGGAGATTAGTATTACTATTAGGATTTATCTATAATAGATTAATACTATTGCATGCTTAATACTTAATCTATCACCTTGCATGAATATCTTATGTGACATTTGGATGATAGATTATTTTGTCCATTACGCTTGCATGCTTATGATTATCTTGGCAAATTACATGATGATCTTTATATGCTAGAAGTAGCTCTATATGGGACATATTAGGCAAATAAATATTTAGTGATTTGAGGCACTATCATTTCCAGGAACTAGTTCCCCTAGAAAACATCCCTCTAGCTGCCCAGAACTAGCCTGCACAGGAAAATTCGTGACTACAGTGTCACGGTACCGTTAAATAAGCCACGGTACCGTTAAATTTAACGGTACCGTGAGGTATTTAGTGGTACCGTGCCCTTGTTTGACGGATTTTCACTGTTTCCACTAGATCCCTGAACCTTAAACCTCAAACCTACAAATTTTGCAATCTTACATACACCCCAAGATTCCCTTCCTACACCATAGGACACTCCTATCACCTTTAATTCAAATTTCCCAACACTTGCCTATATAAGGCCTCCCCATTGCAAGCTTGTCTTGCACCTCATCTTCAACCTCACATCACACATACACCATGTCTTCCACTCAAGGATCCACAACTCACATCTCAAAAAAACCTAGGATAACCATAAGACCACCCACTAAACCTCTCTTTGTGGATCTTACAAAAGATGATGAAGCCATGACACCACCTTCCCAAGCTACTCCCAACTCACCATCACCACCTAATGCACCAACCAAAACATCCTCTACTTACACAACATCTTCATCATCTCCATCTCTTAATACCATGCCATCATCCATGGACTACACCATCTCACCCATCATCACTCCAATGGATTATGCCATGCCAACCCCATCACCAACAAACTCACCACCACCTCCTTCCCCAATCATGGGTCAACCTATCCAACCTCATCCCTATGATTTACATAGTGCTAATTGCCTATGTTGCCTTCACAACCGCAACCTCATCTTCTCCTTGAGAGATGAGATTCACTTCATGTTCTCCTATGTGGAGCATCTCTTGACACCACCACCACCCCCAATCATGTCACCATCACCACCACCTCCTAGCCCACAAAACTAAACATGTTCATGTTTAGTTTTTCAATAAGAAACCTTTAGGACCCCTCTTGGAAATGAAGCTTGCCTCTAATCATTAGGGATTTATGCTTCTTGTTGTCCAATTTTATGCTTATTATGTAGTCATACATATGTATGACACTTTTTTTTTTATTTTATGAATGGATGTTTTCTTTTATGTGGTTGTTTTCTTTTTGGGGGCTTGGCTACTTAGTCATTTTTGTGGTTGGATATTTGTCATGAGTGCTACATGTTAGATTTTGTATACTTGTTATCTAACCTTGTTTTATAGCACGAATCATTGCTTGATTCCTTGGTGTCCTCCAAACGAGGGGGAGTATACATTAAGGGGGAGCTTTAGCAACCTTTTTGCTTCGACAAAAAGGGGGAGAAATGAGAGTAAACTCATTAAAAACTTGTTAAAACTAATTTTAACTTAAAATGAGTTTATGATTTGTCATCATCAAAAAGGGAGAGATTGTTGATGCAAATAATGTTCTAAAAACGTTATTTCTATCTTTCGATAACTTCACGTTTTGAGGATGACAAAATGTGAAAACATGTTACGTTAAAATTAACGTAAACAAGTTTTTAATCGGAAGATCCCGTTTCTACACAAATCACTCTAGAACAAATTTATAACTTGACTAATGATCAAAGAAGTGAATTTGTACTTAAGACTTTACATTTTTATGTGACAAAACATTTCTTTCAAAACTATACTTTACAAATTAGTTTTGAATAATTAAGAAATGTTTTAATGGAAAAATAAGTTTATAATACACAACAGTTATTTTTCCCCCCAAAATCAGCTCCAAACATCCCCAAATAAATTTTTGCCAGAAAAGACAAAAAGAGGAGCATTTTTGTCTGACATGGCTCCACGGTTCCACTAAATTTAGTGGAGCAGTCCCTTTATAACGGCCAGATTTTTTCTACCTATAAATACCAGCCCACTTCACAAATTTTGGGTATCCTTTTACACACAGAACTTTTTGAGTTTAATACTCTCTTTACATTTTCTTTCTTTGATCATTTAGATTAGTTTTAATTTTGTTCAAGAGTGATCCAATCATCCATTCAAGTGATCCTCTTCATTCCTCTTCAATAGCAAGAGAAGAACACAAAGTATCCAAGTAGATACAAAATGTTGTCATTCCTCTTCAATAGCAAGAGAAGAACTCAAGGTATCCAAGAAGATACAAGAGTTGTAGTTGTATTTAGGATACTTGTAACATTTGTTACACATTTGTTGTATCATAGCATACATCAAGATCATTTTTCTTTTGTGAGAGTGTGAGTGAAGATCATTGAGATCTTATAGAGATATTGAATATCTCTTGAAGCCATTGGGTTTGTATGATTGATCAAGAAGATCAAGGTTAGATAGGTTAGAGTGAGTTGAGAGAGTTGATCATTGTATGTTAAGTGTGTGAAGTAGAAAGGATCAAGTGAATCGAGGTAGATTGGTGCTAGCTAAGATTAGCACTCGACATCTAGCTTAGTGTCGGAAATAGGATAAGCGACGTGTACGGTTTTCTCCGCCTAAAGGGAGGTTGTTGACATAGTTCTTGAAACTCTCGAGTGTGGTACTCGGGGAGTGGAGTAGGGCGAAGAAAAGCTTCGTAGCCGAACCACTATAAATCCTTTTGTCCTGGTTTAATCTTTCCGTCTAAACTCTTTACTTTCATTACTTATAATTAGTTAGTTTAGTGTGTAGTTCATATTGGTGTTGATTGATTGCACATAAGACTCGAATCAAAGATTTCCAATAGTAAAGTTTTTAAGAGGTTTTAAAAGAACTTAAAGAACTTAAAATCCGGTAAAGCTATTCAACCTCTCCCCCCTTCTAGTTTTCCACATGGTACTCGGGGAGTAGAGTAGGGCGAAGAGTGAGCTTCGTGCCGAACCACTATAAATCTCTGTGTCTCGGTTTGGTTATGTTTCTTCCTTTATCTCCTATCTTTACTTTACTTACTTTACTAATTATTATTATGTTCATAAGATATCAAATAACTTTTGAATCTAACGGTTTTACAAAAAGAACATAATAGAACTAAAAAGTTTCTTAAACCGTAATTTTAAACGGTGAAACTATTCAACCCCCCTTCTAGTTTCTACAATTGGTATCAGAGTAGGTCACTCAAGAGCTTTAAAGTATACTTTACTTTAAAACTTGAATCGATCTATGGAGTCTGAAAGATATCTAGAAGGGCATTCTTTGAAATAACCACCATTTTTCGAAAACAATAATTTTATTGAATGGAAAAATAGATTTTAAAGTTATGTGAAATCAATAGATCAAGATCTTTGGCGTGTCATTTCAATTGGTGATTTTCAACCAACTGAAACAAATTTTGAAAATCAAAGTGATTATTTCAAAAGAAAGTTTTGCAAAAATGTTGAAGCCAAAATAATAATTTATAAAACCTTGTCGAGAGTTGAATATGAAAAAATAATTTTGTGTCAAACGACAAATGACATTTAGAAAAATCTTTTAAACTTTCATCATGGAAATAGTCAAGCCAAAGATAACCATATTGATCTTGAAAATACACATGAACAATTCATCACTTCTGAAGAAGAATCAGTAGATAGACAAGTAGATAGATTAAATACAAATGCTACTAGTTCAAGTGTTTTCAATGAAGATAATGTCATCAAGGAATATATGAGTAACTTACGAAGAGAACTCATTAAAGAATCTTGGAGTGATACAGATGAAGAAGACAATGTGCACTCTGAATGCGAAATATGCCAAAAGGTTGGAACTTCAAGTGAGGTATACTTTGAAATAGAACACTTTTGTTATGACCCATTTATTCTATAATTTTCAAAATTATAAAATGAGTTTAAAAATCTATGCAACATAAGTCAAAAAACATTTTCAGAAAATGAATCTCCAAAATCTTTTGAAAGTAATTTTGAAAAAGAAATCATTTTGGAAGATAAAATGTCTAGACTTGAAAGTGGTATAGAAATTGATCTAGAATGTAAAGTATGTCAATATTACAAAAGTGAAATTAAAAAGGTTAATGAAAGGGCTTGTATTTAAAATGAGTTATAAATCTCTTAAAGATTTACTAAATAGTCAAAAAACATTCAGAGATAAAACGGGCTTAGGTTTTAACTCATGTGAGTCATCAACAAGCAAGTCTAAACAAATCAAGTTTGTGAAACCTCTTAGACAAATCTAAAACTAGTTGTTTAGAAAAATTAGTGTCTTTAAAATAATGGTCATAACTAATGAAAGTCAAGAAAACCATCTCTAATTGAAATTGTCTATAATTTGAAATAAAATGTAAAGGGATACTTTTGCTCTTTTTCGACATCCTCACCATGTCCATGTAAATGTAATGGATGTTTTTGACTAACCATCTTGGACCCATGAGAAACTGGGTCCTAAGTTTTCTTGCAAGTTACGTCTTTAGATGCACGAGGGAAGCAAACGATAGATATGAATGTATATTCATATTCACGACGTACATGTGAAGACTCATCAATGCTCAAATCTTGCATCACATACAACACCTTTCACGGTAATGTATCCTTAGGAATAGCTAGCGGCAAATGTAAGCTTTTTTAAAACTTTGACTGTCTTGTTTGCTATATGCCTATCTTCTCTGTGCTTACTTGCTATGTGTTTTCTTGCTAGATGCTTATGTGCTACATGATGATTAGGTGCTAATAGTTGTGATATATTAAATTTTAGAATTAGACTTTATGTCTAAATGCTTATCCTCTTTGGGATCCAAGAAAATCTTTGGAAATAATGGTCTTACCACAACCATTATCAATAGCCAAGTACGCACGTCAATCAATCAATATAGATGATGTACCTCTTAACGTCCTCGACATCTCTTCTCTCTTCTATTTCTCGTCTACGACTTTTTCTTGTCTCTTTTCGCCATAAACATGATTGACTTCTTAACTACCCGATGCAAGTCTCGTATTTCATCCTCGTCTCATCTACATCTCTTCTATTTCTTTTGTCTCGACTATATTCCTACTCCATATGCAGTTTGTTGTCAACCTCCTTACTCTAAATGAGTCTCTCCTACTTCTTCTGTCTCGATTCTCCCCAATGCCCATACCTCTAGACTACTAGTGCGTATTGTGTCTGTTCCATTTCTCCATTCCATGTCTAGAATGCCTTGTTACCTAAATTCTTGTTTTTGAGAGTCCTCAACAAAATACCTTTTCTAAAAACTAAAAATTGGAAGACCAGTCAAAATTTTCTATCTCTCAAAAATTCTTTACTAGCGACGGTTCCTTAATAGGTGACGGTCCCTTAAAATTAAAGGACCGTCCCGTTTTTTTCAAGGGTAACCCGTTTTCCTTCATCATTTGCTGAAAACAAAACCACACCCCCTTTCTTACAGCAGTAGTAACGAAAACAAACCAAAATCATCCAAATCCAAAATTACTTCACTAAAACTAAAATTAAAGATTTCAAATTTAAGCATCATCAATCCATCATTTCTTCTAATCAATTATTGTAAGTCATTTCATCAAAATCTTCATAATTCAATTCTAGGGTTTACTAGAACATAAAATTAAAATTGGGGATCTTCAATTTTTCATAAAATTGTTTAAAATTAACAATTAAACTTAACAATGTATAACCCTTATAACTCACCTAGATGTAGGAATTGTTCAATTGCATGAATTTTGAAAAAGGTCAAAACATTTGATAATCCCCAATTCAATTTGATGTAGTTAATCATATTTATGAACGTAACAAAAACCCAATTATGCATTGTTAATATATACCAAAAACGTTTCCACAAGCATGCGATAACAAAGGTCAAATTTTCAAATATGATCCTTAAAAAGGAACGAAGTGTTTTTAACTTAAGAGTTATCTTAACTCCCCATCTTTAAACTCTTATAAAAACAATAAGCTAATGATTATACCATTTCTCTCATTATAGGTAACAAAATGTCACACGAATATGACTTTGATCATCTACTAACAGACACCTATACTCCCAAAATATCTCATGAACCAACCACACCCGGAAGTCACATTCATGCCTACATAAATTTTTAAACTCTTCAGTTTCATGAGAGATGAATCGTTGACCCCTCTTTAATTTATCATAGGGATATCAACACCTCATTTCGAACTATAGGCTTCGATTGCTTGCTCCATATCAACGAGCACATTTGTCCTCGTTTTATGTTAGAATTCTTCTGACAAGTTGAACTCGTACGTAACAAGGATCAATCTTTGTCACTTTGGTTTTGGATCCGAAGCTTCAAGTTTGTCTTAACTCTTGAGCAATTTACTCAGATTCTTCAAATACCCAATCATGTGCAATGTGCCTATACGAAAGATTGGTGTCTAGAGTCTCTCTTCAACTATCGAGAAGAGAATAGTCCTTATTGTTCCTACATACCCTCTCCATAAGAAAATTCGTTTGGAAGAGGTTCGTCATGAACTGCTCCCTTGGGCAGTCATCCTGCGAGAAAATGTTCTCAGTCTAAAAGGAAATCGTGAGCAACTTCCGGCGTGTTGTGCTCATATGATTTACTGTCTTCACACTCAACAACCATATAATCTTGCCTACTTCTTCGCTAAGCGAATTGTACATCTCAAGGGTAACAAAAATAAATTGATACCCTACGGGATGTTCCTGACTCGTCTCTACCATCACATCATGCACTTTAATCCCTACCTTCAAGGTCCTCAATACTCACTGTTATGGAACCGCTAAATGAGTCATACATCTCTTCCATTCTCATGTCCGAATCCTCAACCAAATATGCACCATTTGATGATCCAACTCACGAGGAAGAGGTGCGAGCTAAATTCGAGAGTGTGATGCAACGGGAGCAAGTTAAAATCATCCTCAAGAAAACAACGCCATAACTAGTAGATTTTCCACTTAGGATGAGATCATTGCCTTTATCCACTATTGGTTTCTTAGCTATGGATAATTAACTTAGTCTTCGTTAACTCAAACCTTCTTGCTTGAATGTTGGTTACATTTTGAAAACTTGTTGTGCTATGTATGTTTATTATCTAAAGTAGTTAAGGTATGAGTAGACATGGTCTTATGTATGTCTACAGGATATTTGGCAGTATTCTTGGTTACATGATTGCAGAAATGAAAAACCGGGAGGAAACCTGATCACCTACTGGTGACGGTCCCCTAAAGGGATGACATTCCCTGTTATTTAAAGGACCGTCCCTATTTAATGGACCGTCCAATGTAGGTCACGGGTTTCTGAACTATTTCTTCCTTACTGCAATCATTGACCCTATTACATGTTTATCACCACCATTTCTAGTTTTAGTTAAGCAAATATTAGTGCTATAAACCTCCTAATGCATGCTTTGCCTCAACTATAATCATCTTTGATTATTTAAACTCCTCTTCTCTTCTTCTTCATCACCATCTTTCTTCTACACTTCATCTTCTTCACTCCCCACAATGGGCTCTTCCTCAACCTCATTGTTCCTCTCAAACAAAAAGCCTAAAATAACAATCACACCACCAAAAACCAACCTCATTGATCTCACTCTAAAAGACACAACTCTTTCTCCAAAATCTCCACCATTATCTCCTCAAGCACCAAGTGCACCAATGAAAACTCCATCCATAAATGGAACATCCTTCTCTTCTTCTAGACCATCATCCTCTCAATTCTCAACTGTCATTGGTAACTTCTCACCTTATCTTGGAGACTTGTCACCACCACCAAGAAGCTCACATCCACTTCCACCAAATACCTCCTTGTCTCTATCACCAAATGGGCCTTTGGACTACACTCCCTCTACTCCACCACCATCTCCAATCATGGGATTTCCTATTCCCTACAACTTTGTGAACAACAACACCATGGGTTGTGCTTGTTGTTTTCACGACTCCAACCTCATTTCTTCCTTAAGAGGTGAACTTCACTACATGTTTGGCCACATTGAGTATCTTCTTTCACAACCCAATGTGCAACCAACTCCTCTTGCAACCATGCTGTTGATGCAAATAATGTTCTAAAAACGTTATTTATATCTTTCGATAACTTCACGTTTTGAGGATGACAAAATGTGAAATCACGTTACGTCAAAATTAACGTAAACAAGTTTTTAATCGAAAGTTCTCATTTCTACGTAAATCACTCTAGGTATGCACAAACAAATTTACAACTTGACAAATGATCAAAGAAGTGAATTTGTGTCTAAAACTTCACATTTTTAATGTGACAAAACATTTTTTTTAAAATATACTTTACAAGTTATTTTTGAATAATTAAAAAATGTTTTATTGGAAAAATATGTTCAAATAACATAACAGCTATTTCCCCCCCAAAATCAGCTCCAAACTTCCCCAAATAAGTGGTGCCATGTCCACATAATGGCCAGATTTTCTCTGTCTATAAATACAAGCCCTATTCATAGTTTTTGGGCATCCTTTTTCACACAGAATTTTCTGAGTTCAATACTCTCATCACACTTTCTCTTCTTGATCATTTAGTTTAGTTTTCTTTTGTTTTAAGAGTGATCCAATCATCCATCCAAGTGATCCTCTTCATTCTTCTTCAAGTGCAAGAGAAGAACACAAGGTATCCAAGAAGATACAAAGTGTTGTAGTTGTAGTTAGAGCACTTGTAATATTTGTTACACACTTGATTGTATCTTTGTATTTATCAAGATCATTTTTCTTTTGAGAGTTTGTGAGAGAAGATCATTGTAATCTTATAGAGATATTGAATATCTCTTGTAGCTTGTGAGCTAGTGTGTTGATCAAGTTGATCAAGAGTAGATAGGGTAGATTGAGTCAAGTGAGAGTTGATCATTGTGATCGTGTCGAGATCTTGGAGATCTCTTAAAGCTTGCGAGCTAGTTTGTTGATCAAGTGGATCATAGGTAGATCGGGTAGATCGAGTCTTGTGTGATCGTGTGAAGTAGAAAGGATCAAATAGATCGTGGTAGATTGGTGCTAGCTAAGATTAGCACCCGACATTTAGCTTAGTGTCGGAAAATAGGATAAGCGACGTTGTACGGTTTTCTCCGCCTGAAGGGAGGTCATGTTGACATAGTGCTTGAAATTCTCGAGTGTGGTACTTGGGGAGTGGAGTAGGGCAAAGAAGAGCTTAGTGACCGAACCACTATAAATCTCCTTATCCCGGTTTGATCTTTACATCTCTTTCCTTTACTTTTATTTAGTTACATTAGATAGTTTAGTTTAATTGTTCATATTGGTGTTGATTGATTACACATAAGATTCGAATCAAAGTTTTTAAATAGTAAAGTTTTTAAGAAGATTTAAAAACCTGTAAACTATTCAACCCCCCTTCTAGTTTTCCACAATTGGTATCAGCAGCCACGTCAGTTAAGATTTTAAAGTAAATTGTATTTTAAAACTTGAATCGATCAATGCATTCCGACAAATATCTAGAAGGGAAATCTATGCAAAGACCACCACTTTTCGAAACCGATTGTTTTATTTATTGGAAAACAAGATTCGAAACGTATGTGAAATCAAAAGACATTGATCATTGGCATATTATTACTGAGGGTGACTTTCAACCGATTCAAAAGAATCCGGAAACTAAAAGGGATGAAATAGTTCCTTATAGTAAACAAAGTGGTGAACTTAAAAGAAAACTAGCCAAAAATGATGAGGCTAAAATGATGATTTATAATGCTTTGCCTAAAAAGGAATTTGAAAGAATTTTCATGTGTAATACGGCAAAAGATATTTGGAAAACTTTGTTAGTCACTCATCAAGGTAATAATCAAGTCAAAGAAAACAAGATAGATCTTCTTGTGCAACAATAAGAACAATTTTCCATTTCGAAAGATGAATCTATTGATAATGCTTTTGCTAGATTTAATACTATTATCACTAGTCTTAAAGCTCTTGATGAAGGTTACTCTAGCAAGAACTATGTTAGGAAGTTTCTTAGGGATTTACATCCTAAATGGAGAGCAAAGGTCACTGCCATTGAAGAGTCAAAGGACTTGGCGACATTATCTCTCGATGAACTAATAGGAAACTTGAAAGTTCATGAGATGATAATCAAGAAAGACTCCAATATGGTCAAAGGCAAAAGCGAGAGAGTTAGATCTCTAGCTTTAAAAGCCAAAAAGGAGTCTAGTGATGAGGAATGTTCCGATTCCAACAGTGAAGATGAATAGTATGCGTTAGCCGTTAGAGACTTTAAAAAGTTCTTTAGGAGAAGCGGTTGGTTTGTTTGGCAACCTCGTGATGACAAGAAGCCGTCACACAAGAACCGGGTTGAGAAGAAAGGAACGAGTGATAGGAAATGCTTTAGATGCGGAGATCCTAATCACCTCATAGGAGAATGTCCCAAACCACCGAAAACCAACAACCAAAGAGCTTTCATAGGAGGCTCTTGGAGTGATATCGGTGAAGAAGAAGAGAAGAAGCCCAACGATGAAACATGCCTAATGGCTCAGCCTTCGAATGAGGTACATTCCAACTCTTCTTATTATAGTGATGATAATTCGTCAATAGATGATAATATACTACATGACGAATACAATAAACTATGCGAAGTAAGTTCTAAAATCCTAGGTAGAAATGAAACACTAAAATTAAAATTGCACGAACTCAAAGTGCAAGTTTTAGAACTAAAGGATCAAGTCAAAAGACTTGAGAAAAATAAAGAAGTAGACGTAGGATGTAGGTCTTGCATAAGTCTTCGAGTAGAAAATGAAAAACTCAAAGAAAATGCCTTAAGGATCATTAAGTTTGAAGAAGGAACAAAGGCACTTAATGATATGCTTGAAAACATTAGATTTAGTGAACATGACCGTGCGAGCTTAGGATTTAACCCAAACCGAGCTTCTACAAGTGGTACTAAACAAGTAAAATTTGTAAAGCCTGAAGAATCTGGAATATCAGATGACGGCACCACTAAAGGTACAGACGGCAACACTAAAATTAGTGGTACCGTGGTACCGTCTGGTGCTAAAGTCCGATCTGGGTCAATCTTGAAAAATAACTTAAGTCCTAAACCGAGTCACTTAATTGTTAATAATGTAGAAGTACCTATTGCTAGTAGAAAGGAAGTCAAAAGTTTTTACAAACCCTTGTCACCTCCCAGACTTGGTTTTGTAAAACCTGGTATTAGATCAACGACTCCTTCACCTAGAAGAACAAATGTTCCTAAACCTCAGTCAAGAACTCCTCTACCGAGAGGTAACTTTAGAAGACAAAGTTCTCCAAGGAACTTTCCCGTAATTTGGAATAATCGTCAACCACAAAGTTACTTACCATGGGAAATGTGTCCTCCATTCCAACATCCCAAACAAATGCGACAAATGCTTAGGATGTTTAACACTAACAACTTTGGACCCATGAGATATTGGGGTCCAAATGTTTGAATTTCTGTTTTGCAAGATAGATATGGTTATGAATCAACTTAAAGTCCAACAAATGGAGTACGATTAGTGATTGCACTAATCTTGTGACACAATGTTAAGTCTTGTCTAATCTTGCTTAGCTTTCAACAAAGGTAGTCTAGTCTTCTAGTTTTTAAGGGCAACACCTCAGGCTAAGGTACGCTTTCTAAAAACCCCCTTTGTTAGTACACATGTTAAGCATGTAGTGTTCTTAGAATCTAACTTAGTAGGTACTAACATAATGGACGAAATTCACATTCCATCATAACTCAAATATTTTTCGACGACAAATTCAACTTGTACAGAAATGTACAATGATCGCTCAAAGATCATGCGTGACAAGTTTGAAGATGAGCATGATGAGTGGATTAAGCTTCTGTCCCTGTCCTCATATAGTATTACTTGAAGATGGTATCTTCTTAAGTCTAAGCATACTAAAGTGTATATATATATATATATACTAGATTTCGAAGCCCGCCCGATGGGCGGGCATGACCTATAAATATCGTTGGCATATTTTTCTATAGCAAAAGAAGAGTGGTAAAAAATGGTTGGAAAGTGTACATGTTGAAAGAAAGGGTCGTAAGCTTATAAATATTGTTGACATATTTGACTATAGCGAAAGAAACTCTTAGCACTAAAATGGGAGTTTAAATGTGAAGAAACTCTTAGCACAGGGTTGAACTTTCTTGTAATGGGAATTTAAATGTGAAGAAACTCTTAGCACAAAAATGGTTGGAAAAGTGTCCAAGGAATAAATTAACGGTTAATGAATTACGAACATCGTAAAATATTTATACAGTGAATAAAGAATAAAAAGAAATGAATGGTAATCCGATAAGAAGAAATAATACTTAATAAATTATCCGCCATTACAAAGTATATGCTTTTAGTTCATATGCAAAATAAAGCTTCTTTATACACAACGTGTGTTGTTGAATTTGTGTATTTATCATCTCTATCACAACATACAATCTTCAAACCATTCCTACTCTTAACTCTTGCGACAGCGACGTTGACACAAACCTTGAAAATACCTACAACTTTTTGATGCGAAAACAATCAAATCTAAACATAATTTGTAAACACGTCAATTTTTTTATTCATAACATAATACGTAAAGATGGAAGTCGTTTTCTTAGCTCAGATGTAAAATATAAAACTTGGGTCCAAATGGGCAGAAAGTCAAAGTGTATTTTCAATGCATAAACAAACATAGTTTCCTAGATTGTTGTTATTCAATGCGTTTTTTGATATTGTAAATTATTAATAATAGATTTATTAACGTGGGTTTTTGAATATATCGTTGTGTAATCATAATTACTGGTAGGAAATTATCGAAAATAAAATTCGACAAAAAAGTCTTTAGTGGGTCACCACTGAACCCAACCCTGTCTGGCCAGTTTCAACAAATAATAAAAATATCCCATTTCAACCCAATTCTATTGAAATGATACCAAACCGGAGACCCTCCCATTTTGTTGTCTCTATATAAGGTCAAGAACAAACCAAATTTAAAAAGAAAAATTGCAAAAGAATACATACCTGAACCTTCTATCCTTGAAATCCTTGAATAGTAACTCAATCTACCATCTCTGGATATGTATTCGGGTCTGTAAGCAGCCTTTTGGCAAAATACGGATATGAAGCAGCGAGCACCTTAAAATAAGGATCAACATAAAGGGCCAAACCTTCTTAACAGTAAGTGGTCTCAATATTAGTGCATAGTAAGCTGGTACATTGAACGGATACTCATAAGAAACAACATCAAGCCCATCCACAATTGTTTTTCCATAAGTGTATTCTTTCCTATTTTGTCCACATGACAAACAATATTCATTTTTTAGTGTTCAAATAGAAAAGATGTGGGGTTAAAACCTGATTATCTGATTACTGAGACGGCTACATGTTTTTTAATAATCAATTTAATGTTCAGAGAAGTCATATTCTGTTATTTACTATTTAAGGGTCAAATAACCAGTTTCAAATGATTCAATCATTACTACAAAGGTGGTTTTCAAAAGGTAATAAAAAGCCAATTATGACGACTTCAAACAGCAAAAGAACATCCAAACACAATCTCCTATCCCTGTTTTATTAGCTCTATTTTTTAATGTAATATAGTCTATTTCATGCATTATTTTTCATACCGAAGCTGATGAAGCCAATGCAATAGCAACAATTTGTTGCTCGCTTATTTTAAGCTCTTTTTCAACTTCTTTTCTTTTTAGTTCACTTTGTCTCAGGAGACCCCCAAGCCCTTCCAACTGTTCTTCCATTTATTTTATTTCAATATCCCTTTATCATGATTGGCACCTATTTTAATAGAACCATAAAATAAGTACTTACCTATTTTGTGTTTTTTTAGTATTAGAGTAATAAAATGACCATTTTTATACCTAGCATCTGCAAAAGAGTTGAACATATAATTGGATAAGGTTTTTTTGCATCAACCATCAAATGAAGCTGATTCCAATGTCCACGTGAAGAAAAAGCAAATTCTCTTTATTCGGCTCTTCACATGTTGCCTGACTCGCGCATTCTACCGCCCATGTCGTCCACTTGAAGGTTACTGATGTTGTGTCTAATAATGGTTGGAATTGGCCCAACGATTGGACTGTTAAGTTACCAATGATTTGTAAACTTATTGTCCCAAATCTAGAATGCATGACCAAAATCAGCCACAATTTCAGCGCTGCCATGATTCCTCATTAGCTCAAGATGTTCATTTATACTTGGTTAAAGAAGAAAAATGAAATCATTGATTGATTAACACCGGAAGAGAAACGGAAGAAAATTAGCCGGAAGCCGAGTATATGGTAAAATGATTCTCAGTGTTAATATTGTAATGAGTTGTTTTTTATATTTCTTGTACAATTGTAATGCTATAATTACACTGCCCTTACCAGCAAACTTACATGTTAATTAGCACTACATCTGCAACAGCAAGTACAAAAAGTGTGATTTGTCTTTTGAATGTCGTATCATCCTAATAGCTTATAAAGTATCAGTAAACGACAAACAACATTTCATATTCATAAAGATAACAAAAAGAAACAAAACTATTATTTAAAGTAACCTCTCCTTGCTCTCTTCCATCACTACCCTCAAGATCCATTACAATAGTGCAAGGTTCAATGCCAGCACACCTTGCCATCTATATACCTAGAGTGGTCTGAGACCTGATAATGAGAACTAAAACTCTAAAAATTGCAAATCAAGAAAAAATGATATCTAATTAGCAAATCCGAACATGCGTTCCATTCTCAGCATTCATCTTAGTGAAGTTAGTATGAAAAAGATGATTCAGAAGTGTGCTCTTCCCTGTAACAAACACATAAGTTTCAGAACCTTCCGTATAATGCAATGGCTATTTCTCGATTAACTATTTAATGCATAATGCCTAACTGTGGTTGTAATGACAGATTTAAATCTAGGACCACGTATTACCTGAGAAAACATCACTTTTAATTTTTGATAACGTAAGGGAGATATACCGCTGCTTTGTGGACCCATGATCGCAACAACAGCATAAGAAAGTCCCAGTTCTTGCATTTTGACATGTTTAATAAATTTATCCAGTGCAACTCCATTGAAAATGCCATCTCCATCTATGAGGTGAGTGGAGTAACATTCGGCTTGTTTGTCTGCAAAAAGAGATCGCTAATTCAATTCAAAAGCATTCATGTGAATAAAAACATGAGAATGCAAAAATGATAACATAACTGAGATATAATAAACTGAATGAAACATAAATCGTATGAACAATGAAAAAACTATTGAAGATGAATAACAATAAACCTGTTACTTGTTAAGACTTTTGATCAAATGAGTCGTGATTTGTGATGTTCAATTCAAAAGCATTCATGTTAATAAAAACATTAGAATGCAAAAATGATAATGCAACTGAGATATAATAAATTGTATGAAAAATAAATCGTATGAACAATGAAAAACTATTGAAGATGTCAAGAACTGATTGCGTTGTTGGGGTCCATCTAAAACACCTGTAAACGTGTGACTTAAAACAACTTTCCTAAAACAAATCTGGAATGATAGACCGAGCAGGGGTCAACTGTACCTGGATTTGTAAAACATTGTGGTCGGGAGATCACGGCTGCAGCATTTCTGGCTGATGTAGTTTGTTCACCTATGCATAATATGAATAATTGTAAAAACATGTTCCTCCCAAAGTGCAAATACAAAAGAGGAAGATAATAATCCGCGTTAGAAACATGCAATCACTCTTACGGGTATTATGAGTAACACCAGTCTCCACTGCTGGCGATGTGACCTGGGGCGCCACTGAAAGATAAACTTTTAAACATGTGCATACCCTTTGTAGCACATCCATGTTCTGCATCATTAATTATACACAGGTTAAATTAATACCATTGGGCGGACATGACTTGTAATTATAATTTGGATGGTTTTAGTTAATGTAAAATTATGTTTTAAGGTTTTTTTTTTTTTTTTTTTTTTTTTTTTTTATGGATGGTTTTAGTTAATTTTTTAATTATGTTTTTTGTTAGTTGTTTATATTTATTTTTTTTGGTAAAAAATTTAAGAGATAGTTATTTCAATAAGATGCAAGTAGTGTATCTTAATCATTACTACTTAAAGTCTAGAGTGAACCTATACATGTTTTTTTATTTTGTTATCTTCAATACAATAAACATAATTACAAAATTGAATAGACCAAATTATTTATGATTAAAAAATTGGTATCCGGATAAAGAAATCTAAATCTACAATCTTGATCTTGTAATTATAATTTGGATGGTTTGAGTTAACGTAAAATTATGTTTTAAGGTGTAGGTTTTTTTTTTTTTTTTTTTTTTTTTTTTTTTTTTTTTTTTTTTTAAATTATATGGATGGTTTTAGTTATTGTTTAATTATGGGAAAATATTTTGAAGCACGTTGTTTTTATTTATTTGTGCTAAAATTTTTAAGAGATAGTAATTTCAATAAGATCCAAGTAGTGTATCTTAATCATTACTACTTAAAGTCTATAGTGAACCTATAGATGGTTTATTTGTTGAGATGCCCATTGTGGGGGGGGGGGGGGGCACGACTTGTAATTTTAATTTTGATGGTGTCCGTTAACGGAAATTATTTTTATCGACAGCGATTTCATTTTATTTTTTTATGTTATTAGTTTACGTTTTAAAATTTTTAAGAGAAGTTGAGGTTGGCGTAAAAGAAGATTTGTGTTTACATTTGTTTTGTTATTTTTAAATTTTTAGTTATTTTTTTGGTGTTAGTTAACGGGAAATTATTTTTAAGGACGTCAAGTTTATTTAATTTTGTTATGGTATTAGTTTACGTTTAAAAATATTTAAGAAAAGGCAAGCTTGACGTACATAGATAAAATGGGTGTTTGGATTCGGAAGTGTACTAAAGATGCGCCAACCAATCAAATTGCTACGGGATTATACTTTTGGTGTCATATATACACTATAAATAGGTTAACGAAAAATAAGATATAAACGTGCCAATTTTTATCTTGAATGCATTAACAATTAAACTAAATAAACGTTAACATGTATAGAACAATTAAAATATACAAAGTTACAAACCTTGCTTACAGCTAACAATTTATTCATCTAAACGCACGAAACCTGCAGTTACAACCATCCTTATATGAACATGTAATTTTTTGGGTTGAATCTCGAGTGATAACCCTTTGAATGTCTCTATCCGTTGAACAATCCTAATTTGACATTATTACCTGTTCGTGTGAGTGTGGGTGTGACCAGCTTGTTTTGGTTTATTCATCTCTTCTTTTATTATCCATTGCACTGCACAATGCTCATAAGGTATTACCCGTAGACAATGTGAAAGTGGTACATTTTTATTTCGCTCGAGGCAGTTCATTGCTTCTTTTCCAACTTCATGTGGTGACTGAAGGCATACCCAATCTAACAAACTTAACTTTCGCACCCCTTGTATGACTTAAAATCTATACCAGATAACATATTAGATTCTTAACATTTTTAGCAACTATCGTACATTATGAGTCTGGGCATACTTCAAATTTTAGAGCCACCTGGTTTTACACACCAATAGTTGTATAAACTGTCAAAGTGAAGAAGGAAGGAAGGGTGGTAAAAAATGGTTGAAAATTGTACATGTTGAAAGAAAGGGTTGTACATAAAAAACTTTTAGATTTCTGTAAATAAATTATTAGATATTAGTGATCGAAGGGAAAATGAGCGCCAATATAATGGGATTTCATCCGTATTCCGATCAAAGAATCAAAGAAAGAAGGTTTCTGTTTCATATAGCAATCACCTCTTGACAAACACATCGTTAGAAATTGTACAGCAAAGTAAACCGTCTTCACTGACCTACAGTTAGCAGCAAGACTTCCTATTCTAATTTATGTTTCTAATGTGTCTCTTCATAACCGGCCACACACATTCACACACTCTCTTTTGTAGTTATGCCAATTTAGAACAAAACTGAAGTAGATATTGGATTAGTGCATTCAATTTTAAATATTTCTTATCAATAAGTCGATTCGAGTTGTGTTTTATCGCGCACAAAGAAAATAAATGGATGAAATACTGGAATTAAAAGAATTAGCGAAAAGGAGGGACATATAAAATAGGTTTAAAGACTATTTAGATGCATAAAACCAAATCGTTTATTTAGAGATTTAAGATTTTAACACAACACTAATATTTAAAGTAACTATAACTGATGTATGTACCCTGAAAGTCTGGAGCCATGTAATTTGGACTAAGACAGTTTACCTCTTGGAAGGTGCTGAAAGAAGCAAGGATCGATCCCCCGATCTAGACACTGTATTTTCTCTCTAGGGGTGCACTAACTTTTTGGAATAAAAACATAAAGAAAATCCTTTTGGCCCTTTTTATTCTTTAGAACTGTTTTTACCAACTAATTAAGCAACATTAGATTGTATTTCAACAAACTCATAAAACAAGACATGTTTTCATGCATCACTA
This sequence comes from Artemisia tridentata subsp. tridentata, assembly GCA_021014915.2. Taxonomy (NCBI): domain Eukaryota; kingdom Viridiplantae; phylum Streptophyta; class Magnoliopsida; order Asterales; family Asteraceae; genus Artemisia; species Artemisia tridentata. Next base: position 298,053,217 of record CP139505.1, on the reverse strand, counting down.
TAAAATAAGAATACTCCAACAATAGTCACATCATATACACAAGTATACCCAAAAATCACTCCATATCAAATATAATCAAACACAAGTAACAAACCATACTTTCATTCAACTTAAAGTAAAAAGAGTTCATAATAACTCAACAAGAAATACCTAATTGTGGAATTACAAGAACTAGAATTGTGGAACTATAGCAATCCGCGCTCCTTCAATCGCCTATGATTACACGTAAACAACTCCACACTCGAACACAGCTCTTGAGACTCTAACTCAAAGTTCCCTGGACGTTTTTCACAGCAATTACAAGCTTTCGGGCAATGATAATAAGTTAGTAAGGACTTGGTGTAAGCCTTTACTAAGTTTGGGGTGTCACTCTTTGTAAACTAGCCTAGGGTCCTATATATAAGTACAAGAACCCTTTCTTTTCAAGTAAAAACATCCCTTAGTGGTAAATAAGCAGGAAATGATAAGCCACCATGATTATGGGGCTTAAATTCGTCAATAAATGCAACTTTGTTACACCAGTTTCTCCCAACCGATCGGTTGGATCTCTCGGTAAATTCATCTCCTCCCATCCGAATCGGATGCGGGCACCATCTGATCGGATGGGGCCTTCATGCACACACATTTTTTATTTTTCTTTCCTTTTCTCGTCGCGTGCTTGTTCCTTTGTTGTGGCACTAATTCCTTTCATAGAATTTGATCTTTTCTTGATATTTGAACATAGAAATCTCGACAATATCAAATCCTTGAGTTCTCGTGTGGTTTCTCTCTCGTTTTCCTCTCGGGAATCTTCCAATGTGCGTAATCACTTCAATTCTTCATCTTTTTATCTTCTTTTCCTGAACTTGGCTATATTTACTTGCATATACACTTTTTCACGATTTAGTAACAAATACACACAAATATAACCAAATATAGTGCACAAAACTAACGATAATGTGACTAAAAACATGTTCAATTTGAGCCTTATCATATTCCCCCACACTTGCTCGCCCTCGAGCAAGTCTAGCTTTTAGAAAATCTGATATCAATGGCATCTTCATTATGATTCTAAAAATCCAACAACCATCCCAATGGAACAATTGTTATTTTTACTTTAAATGCGAAAAATTCTTGAAACATAAACAAGTTAATTTGAGCTTGATAACATTACTAAGCACCTCACAAAGGAATTTTAAATTCACTCAACACTCTAAGGGTAAATTTAATGGTACATCACTCAATGCTCTGTCATGATTCATGTTTCTTGCCATAAGCTTGTACGAGTATCAAAACAACAAAATAGAATATCAAAGAGGTCTTTTATTCGGGTTTAAGGTTAAGGGTTACGGTTACCTAGCTCATGTACAAATATTTCATACAAGAACATAATAGCTCGCTAACAACGAATTCTTGATTAGCTAACCAGCGGATGGTCACTAGATTGTACCTTGGTTCGCTAACAACGTTACTTGCATAACAGATGGTCACCAAATTACGCACTAGCTCGCTAACAACGTATTTCAACTATTCAAAAACTCGGATGGTCACTAGAAAATCCATGCACTACATATCTAAACAAAGCCGTCACTAAATCCGGATGCTCGAAAGCTAACAACGAATAAAGTAATTTGGTAAAGGTAAGGATAAGACATGGGAATTATTTGTGATTGGTTCCTACAAAATGAAAAATAAATAAGAATCAAGTCCAAATTTCGTTCCCAACTCTTTATACCTCAAATTATCACTCCACCAAACTTCTTCGATTATTATTTCGAATCTCATACTAACTCCTTTCTTCCTTCATAGCTCATTGACTACTTTATTCTCATTCATTCATACATTCAAAGCTCATTGGCTATTCACTTTTTCACTTTTTTTTTAATTATCACTTCTTTTTCGTCACCCCCACACTTTGGATGAGCACACGCTACAAAAAATACAAATAAGAGTAGCGACCTCCTTCTTCATTGAAACAACACATACACATATCAAAGTGTGGTCAACATGCAATCATAAAAAAATAAATAGTTTTGAACTTCAATTGAACTTGATTCGGGTAAGGCTAAGGTGTAAGGTGTAAAATCTTTTTATATTTTTCTGGATTTAATCAAGAGAAAAGAAATGCTCAAAAGGTGTAACTAAGGGTATCTAGCGTAAAAGATTCAGGCTAACAATTGGGTTCCAAATACATAGGCTAACTAACCGATTAGGTCAACAAAAATATTTCTGTAAACGGATGGCCATTTGGTGTAAATCCTAATTTGCCTCTTATCATTTGAATATATTTTATTACTCGAAAGTAATTTTAACCGTAATGCATAACAAGTACAAGTTCTAGAATCAACATAATCACCGGCACACTCATAAAGAAATATAGAGCATAAGAAATACTTTATACAAAAAGGCTTAAATCCTCACAATTTAAGGTGGGTTATAACATGTACTAGTAACTGTTATCGCTTCCAAAAATGAAATAGCTCTTCATAACTTGATTAAATTCCAAAACTTTTTCAAATAGCCTAATTTTTATCAATGAATCATTCTAGTTCTTAAAACTATATATATTATATGAGAAAACAACTAGAATATAAAGGGCGAACTAATTCTAGTTATTCAATTCAAAAATCTACTAAATCTAAAAAATAAAAAAAAAAAATAAAAATAAATAAATAAATAAAAAATTAAACCAATTTTTCCTATTTTCTTCCCTCCCCCACACTTAAGTTTTGCATTGTCCTCAATGTAATAAAATGAACTTCAAATTAAAGGAAATGGGAAAATTTTAGTTAAAAAAGTACTACCAGGGAAAAATTCGCATACGCATATTTGATCATAAGTAAGCACATGAGTTCTTCTAACTCCTAATATTGATCAACACTAGGCTTCCGTTAATTCTCCCCTTGCAAAAACTGCAAAAACTATACGCGAAACAAACAAAACAAAATACTAAAACAAACAAAAGTAATTAAAAACAAACCATAAATAATAAAATCCTAAGAAAGTTAAGTTAAAGTAGTAGAAACAAAAATTATTCGACCCATCATTGTTTTTAAAACACAAACATCACAAACTAAATCACCGATGATCATTCATCATCGTGATCCATGCCATCAGGATCAATTCTTTCATCTTCACTCTCCTCGTCCTCCTCTTCTTCTACTTCCTCATAATTCTCATCATCCTCAAAAACTATATACTTCTGCCATTTCTTTCCAACACCCGACGATGATCCGCCCACATCATAACTCGACCCTCCAACATTTGGAACTCTACCATATACCGGCACTGGTTCAGCAAATGGTGTGTACCCAGGATATGGGTAAGGATATTGGCTAGGATATGGGTCATACTGAAATGGGTAGGGTGGAACGTTTGGTGGGTTGTAGGGAGGTACCTCATAATTGGATTCATGAGCCACATGTTGAAGCATCGGCATAGAATAATCATAGCTGTAATTTTGCCTCATCATCATAGAATCTCTCCACACGTCCCTATTCTCTATCTCGTTTAACTCCTTGTTCCAATCCCCCATCCCGAATCAAAACTACTCGGGGCATGAACACTCCTTATATTCGGCGGTGGTTGATATGGTGGTTGTTGGTAAGATTGTTGTAGTGCAGCCATCATTGGTTCTATTCAAGCTCCTAACGTTATTCTTTTTCTATCCAACGCTTTACCAAAACCTATAGCATCCCACGTCTCACTTTCCGTCATCTCCGAACATTTCGACACTTCCCCATTCTCAAAATAACCCTAATTTCTCACCAAAGCAGTAACATAATGACCTCCACATATTTCACTATTATCCTTGATCCCTGGTGCTCTTCGTGAAAGATATTCGGCTATTATCCAAGCCGCATTTTTCGTTCTTTTCTTCCTCCAACAATTTCATTAACCACAAATCCGGTTGATTGCACTTGTCTCGGCTACCCGTTCTGTGTAAAACTACCCAGGCGATCAATTTTTGTAAAATTTTCATATTAGGATTCCTCAACCTAGACGAGTTCCTTCTATTGCAACCCGGATCACCAAATCTATTCCAATACTCCACAATACCATCATAATCATTATGTTTTCTCACCAACCTCACAAAATGAGGTGCAAACACACGATGCTCAATCTCCTCTTGCTCATACAATCCTAAAGCAACTACAAACTCTGGCAAAGTGTAAGCATGATCCCTTCCACAAAGCCTAAACCAAATACATACATCTCCCACAACATCAACAACTTTTCTTTCAAAATAAAATGTAATAAAAAACTCCAAACACCATTCACGGAAAACATTCTCATAAATGCTAAAAGCTCTCTCCCACGACAAATCGTCAAAACTATCACCATCACCCTCATATACATACGACATCTTCATCATATTTCTCAACTCATTCTCGCAACCATAATCTACAAACAATTCCCAATTAACTAACCTTGGCTTAGCAATCTTTCAACCTTGTAGCTTTGAAAGACGCTCCTGAAAAGCGTGCTTTTCCTCCTTCCTAAGCTTGCTAAACTTCAAATTCTCATTACTCTCCGGATTAAGAGTATATGTGACCTTACTCTTTGCATTCCTTTGAATGTACTTTGTCACAATCGGATTCACCCCAACACGTGATGAACTCGAACTACCTGCAACATAACTCTGTAGAAATCACAATTATTTGTTAGTATAAGAGCATAAGAACCAAGGCTGCATGATTTAGAAGTCACAAAACTCGTTTTAAAAATTTTCCTTTTTCTTTTACCGAGCCCACCATCCGATCGACATTCCTCCAACCAAATCGGATGGAGTAAATGTCCCAGCCCAACCGATCGGTATTGCCCCGCAACCGAATCGGTTGGGACCTACTGTCTCAAAAAAAATTTCTTCCCGACTTCTAATCAATCCTATCAAATTCTACTCTTTCCTATCATGCATTTGATCAATTACAATGGTTTCTACGTATCCCATTCATCTCCATAACATCCCATAACATTTTCGCATGATTCTCAATCAATCTTAGAACACATGAACACTACAAAATCAAAACCCTTATTTTATGTTCTAATCCACAATGCATCATCCTAGAAATGCTAATTAACAACTAAACAACATCTGGGAATCATCAATTGCAACCTAAATTGATTCAAAGTTTTGGCCCATTTAATCCAAAAATTCAATCAATCAATTCTTCTTAAAAACTTAATCAATCTATCAAATTCTTTTTTCAATCTCTTCCTCAATCCTTTACCCATCTATTCCAGAAAAATTACATCTTAATTCGAACTATATCAAAAATACCCAAATTTTGACCTAATTCAAGAAATCCGAATTAAAACCTAATTAATACAAATTGATGATGTTACTTACTTGTTTAGGTGCCATAGATGATCCTTCAACACTCCTGCAACACTTAATAATCTTCTAATGGTCGAATTTTTGAAACCCAAGTTTGGTGGATTGTGTGTGTGAGTGTTCTTGATGATTTTTGAAATTCTCAGTTTATATATATAACTCCATCCGATCAATATTTGATCCAACCGATTCAGATTAAGTTTTTGCAAAAACTTCACTTTTTCTTTTGTCAACACTTTATGATACTTGTTAGAACAAGTGGAAGTGTTTTTACTTCTCGCAAATGCTTCTTTTTTATGTAAAAAATACTCCACACACTTAATTTCCCAACTTGTTTTCCAAGTCTAACTCTACAACTTCTAAAACAAAACTTAACTCTTAAAATCAACAAAAAAAACATAACTTCATATCTTAATAAACCTTAATTAACCAAGAGAAACAAAGAGTCTTAACTTAAACTTGAACTTACATGCAAACATTAAACTACTAGAAATGCATAAAAATGAAAAAGAAAACAAACAAACACTAGCACAAGCTTTGTGCTTTTATTCTTCAAACTCGTCTTTCATCCTTGGAAATACTCGTGCCTCAAAATATCTTCATTTTGAAACTTCCTGGACAACTTCCAGTTAGTCATTTGTGTTTTAAACTTCCTTGCAAAGTTTCTTCCATCCGGACATACTATATCAAACTTCACATGCCAATCTCCGTCTCCTTTGTCCTTCTTGTAAACACTAGATCCTTCGGGTCCCCATTCCAAATTCTTTAGTTGAACCGGTGAAGATCCAAGAAAATCTGTCAACTTATTAAACACAAAAACATTTTTAAAGGGGTTATAAAAAGCCTCCATCGCTAGAGCTCTTTCCATCTCATCTTCAATGTCAAAGTAACTTGGAGTAACCGGCCCATATTTAGGCCTCCCTTCTTCATCTCTACCCACTTCAAAACAACCTAAGTGGTCTTCTTCATCTTCTTCTTAATGAACTTCCTTCACAATCTTGCCTCTAGGTTTGGGATAATAAGTATGCTTCAAGATCCCATCATTAATAGTCATAGTACCTCGACCCATATCTATAATAGCTCCACATGTTCTCAAAAATGGTCTACCTAACAAAAATGGTAACTCCTTATCCACCGGAATGTTAAGTACAAGAAAATCGGCCATGAAAGCTTGATACCCTATTTGGACTCTAACATTCTTTACTTCTCCCATCGCCTTTGCTCGTGAATTATCAGCCATAGTAAGATTATATTGATTTGGTTGAGGATTACCAAGTCCTAATCTCTTATATAATGGATGCAGCATTACATTCACACTTGATCCCGTGTCTGCCAATGCATGCATTGCATTGTTCCATTCACTTTAATCGGTAACACAAAATTTCCCGGATCGCTCATCTTCTTAGGCAACCCATTCTCAACTATCCTCTCTCTTTCAACCTCATCAAAATTCTTATCTTCTAACCTAGCCCTTGCCATCATGACTGCATCCAACTTCTTACGATAAGTCATGTAATTGTTCAACACATCAATAACCGGCTTTTCCTCCATAAGCTCCTTAAACTTCATTTCCAAATTTTCCAAAATCGCTTCCTTTTGCTCTTGAGTTAATGGTTTAACTATTTGTGGTGATTTGGGTGGTGAACTAGATGAAGAACTTTCATTCTTAGGGGTGGAGGGTTGGGTAAGTTTGTTAAGTGGTGTTTTCTTTCTATTCGCTTTTCCCATTTTAACAATCTCTCCCTTTCCTACCTTCTCTTCTACCATATCATCCACATCAATCCTCATCTCTCCTAATGCAAAATCAATCCTACATTTAGTCTTAACCATAAAATCTCTACCAAACACAACTTCCGGTTCATCAGCATTCCCATATTCCAAAACAACAAAATCAACTTTGAAAACGTGACCATGAATATTAACACGCACATCTCTCACCATCTTTCTTCCATAATCCTCATAGTCAAGTCTAACAAAACCAAGCTTACCAAGCATATCTTCCGTAATGTAGTTGTCACCATATTCCATATTAAGCTGAGCATCCTAAGCTTTTATACCTTCCACACCACAAGGTGAAGAGTACCTCATGAACGGTGCATCAAACTCTTTAGGTGGTGCTCGTGTGAACACAACAACTCTCTTCTCCTTAGGTAAACAAACACGGTTTTCTCCAACTTCTTCTTTCCTTTCAAAATCAACCTTAACTTCTTCCAAAATATTTTCCAAACACTCCAAAGAATCACCCGAGTCATTGAACATCTCTTCCAAATTTCTCAAGTACTCCGAAATATTGCTCAAACTCTCCATTCTACTTAAAAACTAACTATAACATAACCACAAAAACAAAAATCCAAACTATTAGCATGAGGGTTAGTTATAATCGAAACATATTAAAAATGAAACCAAAGCAAGCAAGCAAACAACTTCAAACTCTCAAAACATCAAAACAACTAAAAATTAAAAATTTCAAAAACTTTTCCGAGGCATCCATCCGATCGGTATTGCACTCCATCCGATCGGATGGTTGAATCGTTAAAAATCAGTTTTACCCAACCGAATCGGATGCGGGCAACATCCGATCGGTTGGATCGAAAAAATTTAAAAAGAACTTTTTTTTTTATTTAAAAAAAACTGAATTAGAACTTTAATATAAAAACTAATAACTAAAATTAAACTAATTCATAAAAATGAAAAAAAAATAACACATAATTAATAACTTACTAACCATTAAACTAATAACTAATTATTAACTTTAATAATCATTAAACTAATTAACTAGCACAATTAATAAAAACTCTTAAGCTACTAATCATTAAACATAAAATTAACTATTTTAACTAAGTTTAATAAAAACATTAAAAGCATTAAACTAGGCTAATTACCACTATTAATTATCTAATTAAACTAACACTTAATCTAACATTAAACTACCATTGAAACCTGAAAATAACAAAAATAATAAAAACTAAAAACTTTTTACCGAGGCCACCAACCGATCGGATGGGCATCCATCCAATTCAGTTGGCTCCGAACCAAACCTTTTTTTTTTTTACTTTTTTACTACAAAACTTATAAACTACCAAACCAAACTACCAAGTAAATCAACCAATTCTCCGGCAGCAGCGCCAAAAACTTAATGTGTCGCGTTGTGTACAAGTTTTAAAAATTTATAAACACGATTTATCCAATTCTCTAATCAACACATATGAGCAAGTATACTCGTCCGTGGTAGTAAAGGTCGGTAAGTTGAGATCGTCCTAAGGGAATTGTTGTTTGTATTTAGTAAAATAAGTTTTAACAAAAAGAGTTGTCAATTCAATTTGGTGTAAATTCTAAAGCAAGTAAAATCCAATCAATAAAAAACAAATATACTTGTGTGTAATTCCTTAACTAATTGTATAGAGTAATCTATTAAGTTTGGTGTAACTTGTAGTGATGCACAACTTAATATGAATGATTCACAATCAATGGTTTTTATCTTGAAAAATCATCTCTAAGAATTCAATCTCCTAGTTAATTCCTTTCGGCCTTTTTAACTATTACGACAATTCTATTAAACTCTTTGTTGTTTGAAAAGCATTTCTTATCTTAAGAATTCTTACGAATCCTTTCGGCCTTTTCTCGTGATGAAATCGTTTCCAAATCCATTTTAATGAGTTAATATGGTGCTTGTCACACACCATAGCCCATACTAATTCGTGCACTAACTTTTTGGAACAAAAACATAAAGAAAATCCTTTCGGCCCTTTTTATTCTTTTGAACTATTTTTACCAACTAATTAAGCAAGACATGTTTTCATGCATCACTATAAAATAAGAATACTCCAACAATTGTCACATCATACACACAAGTATACCCAAAAATCACTCCATATCAAATATAATCAAACACAAGTAACAAACCATACTTTCATTCAACTTAAAGTAAAAATAGTTCATAATAACTCAACAAGAAATACCTAATTGTGGAATTACAAGAACTAGAATTGTGGAACTATAGCAATCCACGCTCCTCCAATCGCCTATGATTACACGTAAACAACTCCACACTCGAACACAACTCTTGAGACTCTAACTCAAAGTTCCCTGGACGTTTTTCACAGCAATTACAAGCTTTCGGGCAATGATAATAAGTTAGTAAGGACTTGGTGTAAGCCTTTACTAAGTTTGGGGTGTCACTCTTTGTAAACTAGCCTAGGGTCCTATATATAAGTACAAGAACCCTTTCTCTTCAAGTAAAAATGTCCCTTAGTGGTAAATAAGCAGGAAATGATAAGCCACCATGATTATGGGGCTTAAATTCGTCAATAAATGCAACTTTGTAACAGCAGTTTCTCCCAACCGATCGGCATTGGGGTCCAACCGATCTGTTGGATCTCTCGGTAAATTCATCTCCTCCCATCCGAATCGGATGCGAGCACCATCCGATCGGATGGGGCCTTCATGCACACACATTTTTTATTTTTCTTTCCTTTTCTCGTCGCGTGCTTGTTCCTTTGTTGTGGCACTAATTCCTTTCATAGAACTTGATCTTTTCTTGATATTTGAACATAGAAATCTCGACAATATCAAATCCTTGAGTTCTCGTGTGGTTTCTCTCTCGTTTTCCTCTCGGGAATCTTCCAATGTGCGTAATCACTTCAATTCTTCATCTTTTTATCTTCTTTTCCTGAACTTGGCTATATTTACTTGCATATACATTTTTTCACGATTTAGTAACAAATACAAACAAATATAACCAAATATAGTGCACAAAACTAACGATAACGTGATTAAAAACATGTTGAATTTGAGCGTTATCTGTCTTACTAAATAAGTAAGATTAATTCGTCAAAACTCAAAATGGAACAAAAATGGGTCTCAGACATGCACGGCTCCAGTAAAGTGGCACGGTACCACTAAACATTAGTGGTACTGTGGTACCGTATGTCTGAGGAAACCCGTTTTCTTCTTTTTCCCTCTGCACATTCATTCAAAACAAAAATACCTATTTCCATTTTGCTGTCAAAACCGAACACCACACTCCAAATCCAATTACACTCTTGAGAATCAAGATCGAGGCATAGATTTTAAAGAATCTTAATCACTACAACATCAATTGTAAGTTAATTAACCTTGATTTCTTTTCAATTTGAGTCTAGGGTTTGTTCTTATGCATAAATTCGAATTGGGGATTTTCAATTTTGATTGAAGTTTTATGCAATTAAGACTAGGACTAGACAATGTATAACTTACATGATTCCCAAATCATAGGATAAGCATCAATCCACTTGTATCATTTATGTTAGTCCGAATTTTACTATTAAGATTAAATATTTTTAGTGGAATCATGTCTAGGATATTTAAAATTGGATTAGGAGTCATCAATACTCAAGCTTTTCAATTTTAAGAATTTTGGCGCCAAGTTGACGCCTTTGCCAAACACCCCCAATTCCATTATTTTCGAAAAATCTCACAAAACTAGGATTATGAAATATTTTTCGTGCATTGTTGATGCAAACTAAAAATGCTTTTGCATGCATACATGATCTCACAAATATTGAATGAATTACATAACTAATATGTATTTCTCGACATATTTGTTTGAGCTAAAGTGAGGTTAGGAGCATTTGGGTAATCTCATTATTTTTGTTTTAAAGTCGAGATTACCGCACCTCCACATTGTTTGCATTTAGGCACACACACACTAGAAATGTGATCATCAAAATGCAATAAGTTAACATATACATACTTATAATTTTGTAGGTAACAATGCCTCATATGGATTATCAAGATACCAAATCTTACATCCCTATCCTAGTCAATGATCCAAACATCTCCGATGAGCAAAAAACTTATCTTCTTAGAGTCCAACATCGATATATACACGAAGGTCGTGTAGTCGATGCGTATTTTGTTCCTATGAATGGCATCCAACCATGATTTCCTACTATTCAATTTGATTGCTTATATAAAATAAGTGATCAAGTTTGTCCTCGTTTCATCCTCGAATTCTACAGTCGTATCCATACCTTCAATGACCTTGAGGGTAATGTCTTTCTTGATTTATGGATTCAACATGAACATATCATGTTATCCATAACCGAGCTCGGGGACATCCTAGGTGTTCCTTCCGTTGGTCAATGTGCCTACACAGAAGACCATTTCTTGGAGTCACTTCACTATCACCTTGAAAGTGAAGGTCCTTATCTTACCGAAATCCCCGACCTTGAAAGCATAAAACAACACGTCCAAATCCCTCGAGTTGCCAACACGCATCAAATGCGTGATGGTTCCATAGTTTATCTTGATCCAAATCGCATCTATCTCAAACAACTCCTTCCCGATCTTAAAAGTTGGGAAATCCTTCTGAGTGAAAACGTGTTGTGTCTTGCGGGCAACCAGGATCATGTTTCGGCAAGTCTTGCCCATATGCTCTATTGCCTTAATACCGAGGAGCCATACAACCTCGTATACTATATGGCAAAAAGAATGGCCAACATTCACAGTCGGACCGATAAGCTCATGCCATATGGTATGTTGCTTACTCGTCTATTCCGTTGGGTTATGGCAACATACCCACATCTCAATAGTTTCGACTACTTTCTTGTCAACCCCGTCATGAAACCTCTTGGTGGACCACAACGCCGTACTAAGCCATGTAGTGACAAAAGGGCTAAACGTGGTCGTAAATCCACCTCCAATGCTACTGTCTAGTCTTCCTCCTTCGGTCATGGATAGTCATCTCAACCTATGGATGAGGATGATGATGAAGTGAACGAAGAAGGAATGCCTCGTACTCGTACTACCTCTCCCGACACCTTCTTTCGTAACCTTGATACGTCATCGTTCACCCCAATCACCGACCTTCCTTACAACCAAACCAATCTTAGTTCGGTGATGAGAAGGCAAACAACGATGTACAACCGACAAGTGTCGATGCATGAGCAAATGATTGGGGGGTTCAAATCTATTGGAAAAGCACTCAAGGGGATCAGGAACAAGATTAAGAAGTTGGGGAAGTCAAGAGATTAGACAATGCTGACTTAATTAGCATCACTAACTCAAGTAGTGTTAAACTATTAGTAATGGGGTCTTGGCTACGGCCATTTAACATTAACAAGTTTGAATTTACTTAGTATTTCTTACTTGGCATTGGTAACTTTGATTAGTTAATCAAGCTTAATGCTTAATCATTTTTATGAGCTTTATCTAGTTCATTTTTTTTTTTTTTTCATTTTTCTTGCATGCACTAGATGATCAAATTGCTTGATATGATGCATGCTTAATAGTAGCCTAATTCTAGATAATCACATGATGTTATTAGTTGCTAGTTGTGCTAGTGTTAGGAAAACAAGGTGATTATTCTTTAGTGATTTGAGGCAATAGGATTTGCAGCAAATAGTTTCCCTAGAATTACCCATTTAGGCAGTCTAGAACCTGCAGAACTGGAAAAAATGTCAACTGCAGGTCACGGCACCACTAAATAGGGCACGACACCACCAAATTTAGTGGTACCGTGGGTCATTTAGCGGTACCGTCCCCTGGGTAGACGTTTTTAACTGTTTGCTTTTACTTTTTGACCTTCTTTTCCTCAGAATCTGCAATTATGTGCTGATTCCAACACCCCTAAATCCCTAAACTCACCATCCTATCCATCCTTACATGCTTTGATTTGGCTATTTAAGCCCTCATCATGCATTGATCATTCTCACCATTCCACACTCATCATAAACCCACCATGTATTCCACCATGGCTACCACCTCTCACAAAGCAAAGAAACCAAGGCTAAACCTTAAACCATCCAATGAGATACCTCTCATTGATCTCACATTGGATGATGATGAATATGTTCACACACCACTACCCTCAACCAATTCAACCACATCAATCTCTACACCTTTGGCTCCATCAAAACCAACTTCAACCAAGCCTACCTCATCATTATCTTCCACCATTAGGGCTACTACACCTTTACCTCCACCTAGCCCTCCTCAACTATTAGCTCTCACCTTCACCCTATCACCAACTACTCCATTTGAGCTTGGGTCCAACACATCTTCATCTTCCGCCTCTCTTTCACCACAATCACTAATGGGTCATCCCATTGTTTATCCTTTAGAACCACATAGCTTGAGTTGTGCATGTTGTCATCACAACCGAAACCTCATATTCGACCTTAGGGATGAATTGCACTTTAGGTTCTCCTACCTTGAACACCTCCTCACACCACCACAAGGACCCATCATACCACCTCCTCCACCAACCAATAGCCCAAACAACTAACCATCTCCATGTTTAGTTTCCAAAATAAAAACCTAGCATCCCTTTTGTCATTTAAAGCAAATCTTAGAGCCTCATCTCACTTAAGATTTCTATATGCTTCATGTAGATTTTTTTTCTTTTTTAGGTTGCAGTCATACCTATGTATGACATTTATGTTCTTATGAATGAATGGGCTTTTCATGTAGTTGTTTATCTTTTATGATGTTTGGCTACTTAGCCATTTTTTTTGTGGTTGGATATTTGTCGTGATTGCTACATGTTAGATATTGTATACTTTTCATCTAACTTTGTTTTGTAGCAACAATCATTGCTCGATTCCTTGGTGTCCTCCAAACAAGGGGGAGTATACATCAAGGCGGAGCCTTAGCAACCTTTTTGCTTCGACAAAAAGGGGGAGAAATGGGATATAAACTCATTAAAAACTTGTTAAAACTAATTTTAACTTAAAATGAGTTTAAGTTTTGTCATCATCAAAAAGGGGTAGATTGTTGATGCAAATAATGTTCTAAAAACGTTATTTATATCTTTCGATAACTTCACGTTTTGAGGATGACAAAATGTGAAATCACGTTACGTTAAAATCAACGTAACAAGTTTTTAATCGAAAGTTCCCATTTCTACGTAAATCACTCTAGGTATGCACAAACAAATTTACAACTTGACAAATGATCAAAGAAGTGAATTTGTGTCTAAAACTTCACATTTTTAATGTGACAAAACATTTTTTTTTCAAAAATATACTTTACAAGTTATTTTTGAATAATTAAAAAAAGTTTTATAGGAAAAATATGTTCAAATAACATAACAGCTATTTCCCCCCCCCCCCAAAAAAAAATCAGCTCCAAACTTCCCCAAATAAGTTTTCACCAGAAAAGAAAAAAAGAGGAGCGTTTTGTCTGGCACGGTACCACTAAATTTAGTGGTGTCGTGTCCACATAACGGCCATATTTTCTCTGTCTATAAATACCAGCCCTATTCACAATTTTTGGGCATCCCTTTTCACACATAATTTTTTTAGTTCAATACTCTCATCACACTATTTCTTCTGTTGGTCACCTATATTTAGATCAAATCACACACATATAAATCTAGAGAGAGAAAGATTATTCTGTAGAGAGAAAGAGCTAGAGAGAATAATGAGAGAATTTCTCATTCCATACATCAACCACACCTCTCAAATGAGAGGTTTACACTATTTATAGTCTCCCATATAATGAGAAGGGGGAAGTGTGCCATCCTTACATATTTCACTAATTCATCATTAATGTAAATACTAAGACTAAACTAGACGGCACACTTCTACAATCATATAGACTATATTTTTTCTAATTCTAACATGCTATTACATGACCATATTACAAGACTCATTGGCTCGATAATGATCGTCACTTTAAGCATTCCCAACAATCTCCCCCTAAGGGACGATCATTGAGATCTCTCTTTGATTACATTTATGATCATCACTTTTGCATTCCCAACAATCTCCCCCTAAGGGATGATCATTAAGATCTCATTCTATGACACGTGGATGATCTTTAAACTTCTTTGATGCTTGAGTCTTCGAGTAATAGCTTTGCTAGATTCTTTGTTCCAATCATCCTTTGTGATTTTACAACCTTAAATTGATCAATACTTGTTAATACAAAACGTGTTCCCAACAATCTCCCCCTAAGTATTGGTCATCAAGGTTGCCTGACATCGTCTTTGCTTCATGGCTTCAGACGTCACTTGCATCTTTTTTCCTTTGTTCTTTTTGTGATATGATATGGTATGGTAATGATCTGCCGTCCTCCAATGGTCTTCAATTCTGGTGTCTTTACGTCTTTTCCACCATGCTTATATGTTCTTTGACTTTTGTTCTTCATCTAGTTCTCACTTCTTCAGTCTTTGACTTATGAAAGGTTGTAGTGCTTGAACTTTGACTATTCTTTAACATCTTTGAATTTTTTGTTATTTCTTAGTCTTTGTGAGAACATATCTTCAGGATATGAGCATGATGGAAGGATGGTGGAACCCCAGGTATTCATGATTCGCTGCAGGTAAACAGTTAGCAATAAATCATCTGGCACTTACAGATTTGGACTTCGAGATCATCAACAGCATAGTATGAAGACTTTCTCTAATCTAAACCCAGGCCGTTCTGAACCAGATACCCCCGAAAGGGCTTACACGGACACACCGAAGTGCACCCACGATTCAGTGAGTCATTGGAGATCACCCCACGAATGTAGATCATTTTGGAGCTTTCACTAAGCGTAGTCCACAAGGGATTACCGAAGAGACCTGCTGTCAGGGCTGTTTGATGTTGATCCTGGCAGGATTTCCATTCAATCACTGAGAATCACAGTTTGTGAATTCTCTCATGAATGTTCTTGGCAGATTGCTAAGATCTGCGAAGGACACTCTTATGTTTTACAACTGGTGTTCTTTTTGTTGAACAGCCAGTGTATACTAAGTGTACCTAAGAGATCTTTGATGTATCTCATGGCTCTAGACTCTATTCAGTGCACATTTGTTTAGTCGTCGGATGCGTGGAGCAGAGTGCCTCCTTTTCAATATCAACACATCTCGTAGTGAGAGGTCGATAGATTATGAAGGGTTCTCCGTGTGAAATGAAACAAGTGTCTTTTGAGAGACACCTGAGTGGCTAGAAGGTTAGTGCAGTGCGTCACTGGGTCCATGACGACTTTGATCTTCAATACCGGTGATGCCCAATCAACCAGTAGATTATGTATTGAACCCGGTGTCTGCCCTAAGGTTGAACAAATGGAGGGCTATTTCTTTTCACCCTTTTCTTTACTTTTCTTTTTTATTCTTCAACCCCTTTCTTTCTCCGTTCATTTCATTTCTCCCTTTTTTCAATCATACCTAGGACTTTCTAGTACTAAACTATTGGTATTGTCCTTGGGTAGATCCCTCCGGCTTTGGCGGATCATAGGACGGTTATTCCTAACCTTAGTCACCTTATAACTCCATGACTATCCTATTGTTGCCATAACCAAACCTTTTGAAAATCTCTCAAAGTGTTTATGATTGTGAAAACATATGTTGTTAACACTTTGAGAGTTTTGTGATTTTCAGAAAGACTCCCCCTTAACATGTGCTCATAAGTGATTAAGGTAAATTTGCACATGTCGGGTAGAGTTGGCACTTTTTGAATTTATTGATTTTCAATGAACATGATCGTCGCGAGACACGCTTACATCACTAGTAGAACTAGCTTGAAATTATTACCCGTCCAGATCACATTCAAGGAAAAATTGCTCGAAATTGGTACATTCTACTTAGACACATCCTTTGCGAGACACGGTTACATCACCAGATAAGCTGGCTTGAAATTATTACCCGTCCAGGATATGTCTTTTCGACTACTGACTTTTGCTATCGTCAATTTGAGGGTCAATTCTGAGCCTAGCTCACATGAGATTTCATCATGCGAGTTACCATATTTTGATCATATCGTTATTCACCCCCTCAAAAATAGCATACTTATGATGTTTTTGACAAATGTTTGATAAAAATATGCCATTTTGAGTTTTGTGGGAAGAATTTCAAGAATTTTTCATTTATGGAACAAAGATTATTTTTCAAATACTCCCCCTTGACGAGGGAATACTTGTCCTTATGAGCAGAATTTTGAAAAACTTTTGAAAAATTCTGGTTAATTCTACTCATAAGAAATAAGCTTTCGCTCCTTTGATCAGGATTGAGGCACTGAAGCGTACCTCAGGGTCCTTTCTTTACAGGTACAGGTTGTGCACTGTTATGTGTGCACAAGCCATTAAGCATGACTTTGATGGAACATTTTTTGTTTTGGAAATACTCCCCCTCAAAACTTGCATTTGTTTTGAGAATTTTAAACTTTAATAAAGTTTGAGGGAAGGAGTCTTCTTGAAGCAAAATTCTGAAAGATTTAGAAATTTCAGTTTGAAAAATTCTTGAATAAATTTTGCTTCAAGGTAACAAAAAAACATTATACACACACATACTCCCCCTCAAAACTAGCATACGATTTGACATTTTTAAACTTTGGAGTGAATTAAAGAGTAAAGATTTGAAAAGTTTTGAAAAATCTTTTGAAAATTTTTGAATAAATTTTGCTCAAGATTAAGAAGATTTTAGGATAAGTGCACTCTTGGTTTTGAAGAATGGTTTAGCAAGGCACTTTCCTTTCTTTGAAACCTGAGTTGTACACTGTAATGAGTGTACAAGTCGTAATGATGAAGTCCGAGTCCTTGGCTGAAGTACTAAGAAGTCATTTAAAGTTTAGATTAGACAACAACCTTGGGAACCCATTTAAGCACGGCGCTAATGGGTTTGCCAAATTTTGAAATCCATTTGTAAGTTTTGTCAATCTGATTTAAAGATGTTGAATTCCAACGAGGACTGAAAACCGGTGTTTCACTTTGAAATAACACTCGTGGAATCAATGGAGATTTAAAACTCTTTTTTCGTTGAAAATTATTTGAGAAAGCCGGTGTTTCGCTTGGAGTTTTAAAATCTGAAGAAGAAGATTTCCATCTTGAGTTGAACCTCATGGGTTCTCTTTGAAGATTTGTTTTTCTGATAAATGGATACCTTCCTGTATTTGGAAGTTCAAAGCAGATTCATTTTTATGCTGCATCGAAAGCAATTCTGTTATTGAATATTTGAAAGGTTTTGAACGACTTTGCTTTGGTCTCCACACTTGCTTTACCGGTGTAAAACGAGAGAGTGGAGTTTGAAAAACTTGATTCTTTTCTTTTGAAGCATTTGGATTTGAAAACTTTTGAGAAGTAAGTGTTTCAGAAAAACTTGGTTTCTTCAAAAACTTCCTTCCTTTTTGCAAAGAATAAGTCGTAAACTGGGAAACCTTTTTCGAAAATGGTTTTGAAGATTCACCCGTGTAAATCTTCTTCGAAACACTCACTTCTGGTGTTGAAAAATTTGAAATATGAGCTTTTCCCTTTGATCGGTTTAGAGAATCAAACTTCACTTTTAAAGCATTGTATGAAGTTCTCAAATCACTGTATTCTTTTTGAAGAGAAAGATGATCTTGGGATGCCAATTTTGATTCTAAAGAGGCAATTTGTTTCAAAAATTGATCTTTTTCGGCTTTAGAATCATCCGTTTTACGAGCCAATTTCTGTTCGAACTCAACATTTTCTTTTTCAAGTCTTTCAAAGTAATTTTTGAATTTTGTCGTTTTGTTGAAAAAGTCAGTTTTGGCATCCTCAAAATCGTTTGTTTGTTGAGCTAGAAGCGTTTCAAGCTCAACCACTTTTGTTTGAAGCACATGATTTTCATTTTCACTTTCATGTTCAGAAAGATACATTTTCTCCCCCTTTTCCTTTTCAAAATCTGGAGTATTAGAATCGAACAGGGAATTTGGAAAGGAAACTTTTGTGATTTGAGATTTAACCTTTTTCATCTTCATTGATTCAATCTTTTGCAAAACATTTTCAAACTTTTTATCTGCGAATTCAGAAAATTGAGACTTCAAATCTTCAGTCTCTTTTTGTTTCATGTTTGAGTTTTGTGCTTGAACTCGTGAACTTTTGGTTGAATCAAACAGATTTTTGTAAATCAGTTTCAAATGCTCAATTTCTTTTTCGTATTTTGAAATTTGACATTTCATTGACACATTTTCATCATCAAGTTGTTCAAGTTTTGACATCCAAGGGTTTTCAAAAGATTGCTTTTCCAGATTGTGTTGTAAAGCTAGCTCAAAGTCAATGCTTTGTGCTTGACATCTTTGAAAATTTTGTTCAAGAGAGAATATTTGACATTTCAGTTTCTCTTGGATGTCGCTTGACTCTTTTAAAATTCTCTCATTTTCGTGTCTCAACATCTCATTTTCCACTTTAAGGAAGTATTCACGATTAGTTCGTGTTTCAAAAGCATTTATACGTTTACTATAATTCTTGAGCTTTTCAGTTAACGACGTATTATGTGCTTTTAGTTCACGATTAAGCTCATTACATCGAACAACTTCGTTTTGAATATTTTTTATTAATAAAACATTTGAAGCACATTCTTGATCATGATTCACATTGTCATGTTCAACCATACCTCCATTAGGATCCATATGTGGAATGTTAGGAGTAATATTTCTATTATCCTGATTCACCACATATGTGTCGTTAATTCACTCAGGTTGTCCATGACGTTGTGTCTCATAAGCAAACACATTATCAAATATCTTGATATGATCAGTTGATTGATGTACTGTAACCAATGTATCTGTATAATGTGAAGGTCCGACATCAGCAGCTGCAATCTTCAAATCATTCATACAGTTTAGTTTCCCATCAGTATCTGAACCATTCCCTTGACTCGTGAAACCCAAATTATCATTTGATGTCCCTTTCTCATTGGCCGTTCCCGCTTGTATCTGTATCTCCATTTCAGTTCTTTCTCGTGCTTTTTCTTTTAACCCTCTTCCATGCAATACTTTTCCATTTGACTCTTTCTGCTTATCCAGCATCTCCCTCAGATGAAGTGATCTTGTAGTAAGCACCAGTTCCAGTATGTTCATTAGTTTAAGCAACTGATCTCTAAAATATTCAACTTCAAGGTAACTAATGATGCATTCTCTCCATATTTTGCTTGTAAATACATAATCTGAAGAATTTTTGAGCACTCTAAAATCTAAGTAGAGAAACCATTTTAGCTGCGTCTTGAGCGCTCGATATGCTTCTATGCAGTCACTTCCTTGTTCAATTTGCTTCTCTATTAGAGATATGTTGTGCAAGAGTTTTCGTTTGAAGGTTGTAAAGTCCATTTCAGATCCGAAGAGTGTGTCAAAAGCTCGATGACATGATCTATCCCATGAGGGTAACGTTGCTTCTGAGAGGTCCATACATTTAAGCTTGACTAATTCAAAATGTGCTAAACAATTTTCCTTCGAATGAATAGCTTTTTGCACAACTTGAGGCATCTTTCCCTCTTGAGAACTTGATTCCATTTAATTTCGGTGTGTGATAAGGTTGATCTTGGATCGTTGCAAAGATCTAGGAGTTGTGTTTGATGTTGGTTTAAGGTTCAAGAGTCGTGATCGTTTGAAGTTAAGTCCTTTCCCGAATTTTCTAAGTTGAAGGATTTATTAATGGTGAATTCTGATTTTACTCCAAAAATTGAACTTGAAAAATTTTTCTACCATAATTTGAAAATCACCATAAAATGCAATTTTAATGATGCTAGAAAATTTTGAGTTTAAAAATTTTTTACGCCAAATTTCACCGAAAAAATTCGAATTTTGACCTAAAAATTTGAATTTTGGGCCACAATTTTCACAGTTATACCAAAATTTGAATTTCGCGTAAAAATTGAACGTTTAGTCTCTCCTAAAAAATAAATTTTACTCAACTTTTCCCGCCAAAAAACTCTTTTTTTTCTCTTTTTTTTTAATTTTTATCCTTACTTAGAGTGTCTTACTTGGGTAAAATCCTTGCACGGTTCCTAAGTTGATGTTCTTGAAGAGTCGTTGAGAAACTTTATGAAGTAACTTGATGAAGAAACTTGATGAAGTAACTTGCTGAAGAAACTTGATGAAGAAACTTGATGAAGAAACTTGATGAAGAAACTTGATGAAGAAACTTGATGAA
Organism: Artemisia tridentata subsp. tridentata; assembly: GCA_021014915.2. Lineage (NCBI taxonomy): Eukaryota > Viridiplantae > Streptophyta > Magnoliopsida > Asterales > Asteraceae > Artemisia > Artemisia tridentata. The sequence goes on along the minus strand of CP139505.1, from coordinate 298,032,051 downwards.
GAAACTTGATGAAGAAACTTGATGAAGTAACTTGATGAAGAAACTTGATGAAGAAACTTGATGAAGTAACTTGATGAAGAAACTTGATGAAGAAACTTGATTAAGAAACTTGATGAAGAAACTTGATGAAGAAACTTGATGAAGTAACTTGATGAAGAAACTTGATGAAGAAACTTGATTAAGAAACTTGATTAAGAAACTTGATGAAGAAACTTGATCAAATTTGAGAAACTCGACTAAGCTTCAAGAAACTCGACTATCTTTGTTCAGAAACTCGACTATGCTTCAAGAAACTTGATCAAATCTGTGAGAAACTCGATTAAGGCTTAAGGAACTCGAGCAACAAAATCGATTATATTAGAGAAACTCGACTAAATGATGGAAACTCGAGTGACAACTTTGAGAAACTCGAGTAAATGATAGAAACTCGGTTAGAAACTTGAGTAAAATTCAGAACTCGATGATTTCTAGCCAAATACTTTCTAACTCAAAAGCAATGACAGAAAGTCGACTAGACTTCTCTGATGAACAGTACCGCGTCGGATGAACAGTAACTCGCCCCAAAAAAATTCCCTAAATCTTTGTTTGGCTCTTGATACCACTTGTTGGTCACCTATATTTAGATCAAATCACACACTTATAAACCTAGAGAGAGAAAGATTATTCTAGAGAGAGAAAGATTATTCTAGAAAGAATAATGAGAGAATTTCTCATTCCATACATCAACCACACCTCTCAAATGAGAGGTTTACACTATTTATAGTCTCCCATATAATGAGAAGGGGGAAGTGTGCCGTCCTTACATATTTCACTAATTCATCATTAACGTAAATACTTAGACTAAACTAGACGGCACACTTCTACAATCATATAGACTATATTTTTCTAATTCTAACATGCTATTACATGACCATATTACAAGACTCATTGACTCGATAATGATCGTCACTTTAAGCATTCCCAACAATCTCCCCCTAAGGGACGATCATTGAGATCTCTCTTTGATTACATTTATGATCATCACTTTTGCATTCCCAACAATCTCCCCCTAAGGGATGATCATTAAGATCTCATTCTGTGACATGTGGATGATCTTTAAACTTCTTTGATGCTTAAGTCTTCGAGTAATAGCTTTGCTAGATTCTTTGTTTTCTTTTGTTTTAAGAGTGATCCAATCATCCATCCAAGTGATCCTCTTCATTCCTCTTCAAGTGCAAGAGAAGAACACAAGGTATCCAAGAAGATACAAAGTGTTGTAATTGTAGTTAGAGCACTTGTAACATTTGTTACACACTTGATTGTATCTTTGTATAAATCAAGATCATTTTTCTTTTGAGAGTTTGTGAGAGAATATCATTGTGATCTTATAGAGATATTGAATATCTCTTGTAGCTTGTGAGCTAGTGTGTAGATCAAGTTGATCAAGAGTAGATAGGGTAGATTGAGTTAAGTGAGAGTTGATCATTGTGATCGTGTCGAGATCTTGGAGATCTCTTGAAGCTTGCGGGCTAGTGTGTTGATCAAGTGGATCATAGGTAGATTGAGTAGATCGAGTCTTGTGTGACTGTGTGAAGTAGAAAGGATTAAGTAGATCGTAGAGATCTCCGTCTGAAGGGAGGTCTTGTTGACATAGTGCTTGAAACTGTCAAGTGTGGTACTCGGGGAGTGGAATAGGGCAAAGAAGAGCTTCGTAACCGAACCACTATAAATCTCCTTGTCCCGGTTTGATCTTTCCATCTCTTTCCTTTACTTTCATTTAGTTACATTAGATAGTTTAGTTTAATTGTTCATTCCTGTAAAACTATTCAACCCCCCCCCCACTTCTAGTTTTCCACACATGCAACCTTCGGCTCCACCGTCCTTTTCCCCATCTTATTATGCACCTTATAACTAAGCATCTCTACATGTTTAGTTAAGATTAATCAAATGAGTATCGTTTAGGCCAAGCATGTTCTAGGAAGTTAGTTGTATTTCTAGAAATAATTTGTAGTATGTTTGTGTGATGTATGAATCCTTTGTGATGTATGCTTTCCATGCTTGTTATTAATGAATGTTTTATGTTTAATGTAATCCATGCTATTATGTTGTGATATTTATGATGGTTGTCTTTAAAACGTGTAATATTAACAAACCTTAAAATGGGAAAATACTAAAATCACAATATTCCTTCTAAACCACACCTACTGGTGGCGGTCCCTTATACAGGGACGGTCCAAAATGTTTAAGGGACCGTCGGTGTATAGTAAGGATCGTCCCTAGTCTCCTCTTCTCTGCATTATCTGTTTTATGCTTAATCTATCTGATTTCACCTTTCTCTTATCATTTCCTCTTCTCCTATCTCCTTCTATCTATCTTATTTCTCATCTCAACCACTCTAATTCATATATATGTATATATATATATATATATATATATATATATATATATATATATATATATATATATATATATATATATATATATATATGTGTGTGTGTGTGTGTGTGTGTGTGTGTGTAACAACCGACAAATTTCTTAAACTTGTTTTACGAGCCAAAACAATCATTTTGATTTTCCTTAGCTTTTAAACCTCTTCGAAACCAGAACAGATAAGTTAAACTGAAATCCGGGACGGATTTCCAAATATGATGTATGTGCTGTAACACCCGGTATATTTTCTAAACCTATTTTACGAGCCAAAACACTTGCTTCTCATTTTCTTTAGCTTTTGATCTTCTTTGAACTTGTTTGGGTTTGAAAAACTATGAATATCTTGTTTAACGTGAGCGTTATTCCCTTATTGAACCAGCACAACCTAGAAAACACAAAACGTATCGTATTTGCCAAATATATTGATTTCGTGAAAGTATTGCATATCTATACTCGTTTTTATTAAAAAAATTATTTCGTGAACAATAGCGCAAGTTTCGTTGATTTTCGAGTCCGTTTGGTATGTCGAATGGGTCCTGCAGTGTTTATTACAAAAGATTAACCAAAATGGCAGGAATGACCCCTCCGCCCCATAATTACCTTTCGCACCCCTCACTTGCAATTTTTCATTTTCAGTCCCTCACCAAAAATTTAAATACCCCTAATTAATATTTTATTCATTAATACTCACACACCTCTCACTCTCTCTCCTCTCTCTCTTCCCGGCTGGCGATCTCCCACCGTTCGGTCACCACCACTGCCGGCTGAATTCCGGCCACCGGAAAACTTTTTCGGCGAGTATTTTCATTAGCCAAAATGATAGATCGGCCATTTTTATTCATTTCTAGAGTTTTTGAGCTCACGGCTCCCACCACAACCACCGTCACGTGCCACCTCCGCCACAGCCACCATCACCGAGACACCACCACAACCCCCCTCCGCCTTCTCCTTCGATAAACCCACCTCACGCGCCCTTATTTCCTATTTTCCTTTAATATTTTCGAAACCATAATTTTAATATTCTTTTTTTATTTATTTTATTTAATCCGAAAATAAATAGTGTTTTTATTAATAAAAATGGTGATACAAACTTGTTAAACACTCGTGTGGAAAACCCTCCCCTCTTTTCGGCGTTGACCCGGTCAACTCAGTCAACCACCGAGTCAACTCGGTTGACTCGGTGCGAGCTTGATATTCTTGTTATTTATTTTAGTTGTTTATGTTTATTTGTTGATGTTTTGGATTTGGAAATTGTTTGAGGTCCGTTTGGTTGGTTTCAGTCGCGACAGCCGGCATATAGCCGAGCCGAGCCGTGACTCATGGTGAGTCACGGCAAGGCGAGTTGTGGTTAAGACTAGTTTAGTGTTAGTGATATTTTTGTTTGGTTTTGGAATTTGTGTTGCGGATTTTGGATTGTTTGTGAGTCTCGGTTGGATTTGGAATGAGGATTGGTCATAAACTTGTGTTGAATATTATATTAGGATTCGTGGATATGTTTTGGAATTTGAGTCTGTCGAGTTGAATTTGGTTATGGATTTAGTATTGAAATTTTGATTAAAGATATAGAGTTGGATTAGGATTAGATAGTATGGATTTGGTTGTGTTTGTGTTGTATATAGTTGCGGCCGAGAGCCTCAACGGCTCGGGATGAGTCGAGCCGTGACTCACGAGAGTTACGGCGAAGTTATTTTACTTGTTCGCTTATTTGTTTATTTGCGTCACGTCATGGTTGCTTATTTAGTCGTTATTTATTTATTTATTCGCTGGTTATCGAATTGGTGTTTCGGATATATAAATTTACATATGGGATATACTTGATATATAATGACTCGGACTTGGATATTGTGATGTTGTAACATTGTTGGACAAGGATTGGACATATTGGATTTACGGTATTGGTTGATTGGACTATTATGGACCCTTTGGAACACAAGACGGAAGGGTACATTAGACTCATAAGAATTTAACGTATCTAGACCCGAACTATACGAAATGGTTGATAAAACTAAACAACTAATATTCACGTGAATAATATGTTCAATTATATATAATAACTTATAAAACTTGACGATAATTGAGTTATTTAAATGAGTCATATGACTTGGAAACGTCTTATAAACGGGCGCATCATGCCAAAATTTCATTAAATCATTTATAAAACTTAATCTTTTACCGACATTCTAAAAATATTTTCAAACCTTATACGATTTGACATTTTATCAACTATTTTGGGAAAAATGGGTAAATACCAAAACTACCTATTGTTGTTTGCTTGTTTGTTTATTTGTTTTATGTCCTCCTTTCTTGTCAGTAATTCTCTATTATTTTCGTATTTTCTTTCTTTCTTCTCTCATATTCTTGAGTATTCGTTTGTATTCGCCGACTTTTGCTATCTTCCTTTTCTAAAATATTCACACAAGTCTTAAACTTTCCTTTTCTTTCAAAAGCCATTGAAAACTAAACCTCTTTATAATAACACAAGTATTCAATGAACGCTACTTCTTAAATTACTTATGTATTATTTCTGAAACATGTTACTTGTTAGGTTGTGCCGATCCAGTACCGTTATGCTTGTACTTTCTGAATGTCGTTGTGCTCTACTTTTGATATCATCATTGTGCCTTTACTCCTTGATGCCAGTTGTGATGTTTGTGATATTTTGCATTGCTGCATACTGAGGTGAGTTCATAGCCCAACTTTTTATTTGCTTAGACTGTTTTATAAACTACTTGGGGTGAGATACATGCTACTGTTTTGAATATGATCACAATAGTTTGAAAACTATACATTGAACTGAAAACTATGATTTCTGCTATCTGAAACTGTACTTTGAACTGAAAATTATGCTTTCTGCTTTCTAAAACCTTATTTGTGCTGGAACAACATTTATACTTTTCTGGTACTGTGACTGAAGCAGTAGCCACTTTTCGAACCACCTGAGAAGCACTAAGTACCTTCCTTGCCAACAGCAAGTCCCTCGATCATGAACCATTAATTACCTGCTGGTGAGCGCGATTATTGTTTATAGGCCTATAGGATTTGACCATCCCACCCCTGTTGACCGGGTAGGCAACATGGGTGTGCTATAATTGAGTTAACTAAGTATTTGGCAAGATACCTGGCTTTGGGGGCAACTATTATGATTATGAAATTCCACGGTTACTGTTGACTTACGCCAGAGTTACTGGTTCCTGTTAACGCTTTGTGTGTCATGAACTTAGTGCAGTGGTAATATTTGAACTTTCGGGCATATAACAATGTAGCCCGCTTTCTTGGAAACTTTATATATTGTGATCAACTACTACTTTATTTAAACCTATGAATTCACTCAACCTTTGTGTTGACTTTTAGCATGTTTATCTCAGGTGTTAGATCTTTTCCGCTGCATATCTTACTTTTGGAGGAGCTTGGCGAAGGGCATGGCATGGTCATAGATGACTCTGAAAATTGTTTGGGACCGCTTTAAATCCTCTTTAAACCTATATCTTCCGCACTATTTTTACACTATGTAAATTTAAATATTTATTATTATGAATTTTCTTCTAAACCAGTTTAAGCAAAACCGTTCTTCGTACCCTATGTTGTGACAACTATCGAATAACACCCCACAACTTGTATGCTTCCGCTAATCCGATTTTGGGGTGTTATAGATGGTATCAGAGCCACAGGTTATAGAGAACTGGGTATTTTCGAAAAAAGGGATTTTTGAAAACCCAGACTATAACTATTTTTATGAAAACTAAAATCCTATGACCGACACGTGCCTGCCTGCCAAGCCGATGCCTCATTGGTAATTCTGTTTCATAGCATATTTGTTGAGTTATTAAATGTTGCACTGATAAGATGTATGTCTTGCTACTAGATGGTTTATATTCCACCTCATTTTCACTATTCACTATAAGTATATTCATATACTTACGTTGATGCACCGAACCTGTCGCAGAATTACGCTATTTCCTTGCGTAACCGCATTATTTGATTTCGAGCTTGGATATTTAATGTGGTTTTTAAAACGATTCTAAAGTAAGGAACATAGTACTAGTATAACTAAACTGAATATCCCAAAATTCATTGATCCTCGGTTGAGAGTAGACTGATCACCTATAATCAACCAAGGATAGCGGGGACATGGCCTGATCACCTATGTCTCAGAAATAAATTTTGTGATACTGGGGGTAGTTATAACAGGATTATGTTTCGGGTTGACTTTTTATTTTTTTTTAAATTTGGGAATGGTAAAAGTTTTGCATATGTGCACGAACACCGAATATCACGAAGATTTACCCACACACACGACACACTGGCATCACAACACCTCAATAACTGTAATACTTCTAGCACTGCTATATCTCTCCGCTTATATGGAATAATTGTTCGTCGCCGTCTGATTACGTTCGCACCGGGTCAGGTGAGACCCGATTGGTCGCCATTTTAAATTCGAGCTGTTTATTTTAACTCGTCGGATATCATAATAAGCACATCTTGAGTTTGTTAATTGGTTTTGGCTTTATTTGAATTTGGATTGCTTAAATTCTTGATCTTTGGGTCTTGTTGTGGATTTGATTTTGCTTCTTCAGCCTTGTTTTGTTTTCGGTTATATTACGGTCACCGCCACCCCAAACCTTACAATTAATGGATGAACCGAGTAGATCACTAGTCGTCTAAGAATGACTCTTCTATAGCACTTGTAGGATGAACCTCTTGATGGAAGTAACCAATGAATCTTTGGCAAAACCTAGAAAACCTGCAATAGGTCAATTTGTAACCCAACAGAAGCTTTAGGAACTAATGTAGCAACCCGAGCCCCTATTTTGGGAAAAGACACCTAACCTTTCACTTATCCCTCGGGAATACCAGTAGTCTACCTTAATACCCCTTTATAAAACAATGAACTACGATACGTATTTTACAAAATATATATATATATATATATATATATATATATATATATATATATAATATATATATATATAAATCAATACGTTATTTTGAAAACGATATTTCCGGAAAACTATTTTTGGATGCATTATTTTGGGTACGCTATTTCAACATACAGTTTTAAAACTACCGGGTACGGTCAACATTGGTTTCGCTATTTTAAAAGACGTATTATATTGATGTACTAACTTTGGGAACTGTTTTGAACACACCATTTCGAGATACACTATTTATTTACAAAATATATGAATATACTGATATGTTATTTTGAAAACGTTATTTCGGGAAAGACCATTTTAGATATGTTATTCTGTGAACGCTATTTTGACATAGCTATTCTGACATACCATTTCGAATACTATTTTTGACGGTCAACTCTACTTACACTACCTTGAAGGCGTGACGCATTGATATAATGTTTTAAGAGCTGTTTTGGATACATTACTGGTATACTATTTTGAGAACTGTTTCGGATACACTAGTTGGAACACACCATTTTGAGACATGCTATTTTGAAAGTATTATTTTGGAAACATTATTCAGGAATACTATTCGAAAGCCATTATTGAAGACATTACTACTCTAGTATTACCTTAGACCACTAGGTCACATATCACGTTTTTCCCCTGCCCCTCAACTTGTGAGAAAACTCGAGTACACCGCATTAAAAGCCGACGAGTTGGATGACATTGTTAGATGCCTTAGGAAGTAATCTGTCGATTGGAATGCACACCTTAATGGTTTATTTGTACCTTGGAAACTGTAAACGAGATAATAGAATTCATGAGGAAACTTAACCATTAAGTTTGTGAGTGAAGTTACTTGTATTGACCATGATAAAGGTTCGCCCTAGTGTTCATATTTCGAAACTGATAATGATTTAGTTAATCCGAATCCTGTTGGTTAGGGTTTTGTACAAACTATGGATCATTAACCGTTTATCCCAAAGAATCATTAACCGTTTCACACTTCTACACTTTAACCTTGGATCCAATCTATTTACTTTTTACCACCCACCCTATTACACCAACATTTATACAAACATAGGGTATATGAAACCTACTTATTATATATACACACTATCTATGTAGTTACACTTTTCACTATAACTAGCATCCATAAATCTTCGTTAGTCGTTTTCAATGCTTTTATTTCTACCTCTTTTTGTCTACTAAACTCTTTCCACATTAAAACTTTACACTTTGACCGTGGGCCCATAACCCGCAGGTCGTCGACTATAACACTCGCGTTAGCACTTATTATCCTTTCTACACATCTTAAAACATGTTTTAATTTCCAAACACTTTTGTTTTAATAATCACCAACAATAAGACATATTAGCCGCAATGTAAATAGTTTCAAATCACTACCTTAACCCCGTACATGCTTAGCTTAGTCACACTTTCATTCACAACTTACTGCATTCTTAAAATTTATATTTTGACTCATTCCCTTTTTGGTTAATTACGCACTTAAGCAATATCGTTCTATTCCAACTTCTACAAACTGTCATACTTCAATTACGTTCTATATTTTCACAATTTTGAGCATTTAGTAATTACAAATCTAGTCCATAGAGGACTGTGTCGCTATCTAACATGCAAGCCATTTTCAATTATTTTACCGACCGTTTTGCAGTCATCTTACAATATGTTTTACTACTATATTCTAAAAATAAAAAAAAATAAAAAAAAAACAATAATTTTGATCTTACCACTATTTTATAAACAATGAGTCGATTTCTTAACATCATTCCACCAATTATTTTATAAACCGATTTACTATCTACCAATATATCACAAACTGCGGTTTTACTACTATTTTATAAATAATGAATTGTTTTTCCTACTACTCTATAAATTGTTTTACAACTTGTTATACCAGCTATCCTATTATTAAGTAACAAACCAATTCGCTACCTTACTACCATTTCATAAACCAACGAGCAATTTCACAAATTTTGTAAACTATGCCGCAATTATTCTATCTGTTTTACTACAGCCTTGTGAACCATTTTACTCTCCGGTGAGCCGATCTAGCCAATGTCTGTTTTAAAAACAACAAAACTGTGTTATTATTATCTTACAAATTATCTCGCCATTACTTTACAAAACTATTTTACTATCACCCGACGAACCATTTTGCTACTAAATCACTAAGTAAACTACGGCTTTGCTAATATTTTACAAATAATAAATGATTTTCCTATTACTCTATGCATTGTCTTACAAATCATCACACAAGTTATTGTGTAACCCGATCTTTATCTTACTAACATATCACAAATTTAACTCTGAATTTGTTATTTTATAAATGATAAATCGTTCTCTATCACTCTATAAACTGTCCTACAAATTATTTTATAAAGTATTTCACCATCACCATGTGAACCATTTACTTTCATGAAAATTATTTTCGTACTATTATTACATAAACAGAATAACCAATCTTTCACTTTGAGAATAAACCAAACCTTCGAAGTGGATCCCGCACTTATGCCAGAGATTATAGATTGCAACCTACCAAACCTTGAAACCGTTTCATGACTGAATAAGCTATCTCGTCAGTTCCATGCAATTAGATTCCCCTGTTAGTAGTGCATGCGTTGAACTAGGTTATCAATATACCATCCCTCTTCTGACATCTTACCCTCTAGGAGTTTTAGACAACACAGACTCGAAACACCTTTCTTTTATGTAACCCGCTTCATTGCAAAACTCTGACTTTCTTCTATGAGACGCGACTACAACACTAGGACACCAAGAGATCCTAGCTTACCTAGTGACTATTGGTACCCGACCTCACCTTGAAAACAGGAAGGACTTTTCTCAACATAATATCAAGCTGATTCAGGCCTCTCAGATCACTAGGGTAACCGTTTTAGATCAAGATACCTTTTAGTACCGCTAAACAAGTTGAAATACTTACACCTATGAGCTTCGCCTGGTATTAAACATTGAACCTCTCTCCAACATTGGCAACTAGGTTCTTTCTTTGGATATTTAGAAACATAGGTGGATGTGCATGCTCGATTACCCCTCCTCCCTTGATATTCTTACTTTTAAGGAGTTTTCTTGAAATGCTTTTATAACAACTTCGAACTCGTAATGATATTTTCCTGAAATACTCATTTTGAGGATCAAATATTTCTAGTCAAACTTTATCAAACTTTTATTAAGGGATGTCAAATGACAAATTAATGAACATTTTCTTGTCCATACCATGATCAAAAACCCGTTTTACAGAAATTTTAAAATCTTTTGAAACTGTATCACCTTACGTAACCGCAATTTCTCAACAAAGAAATTTGTAACACTTGGAAAGTTATTTTGGTCAAATTAGTACAAATGTTTACCCAATTAAAGTTTCAAACAAGATTTCATCCAACCCACTGAGGAGGAAAACACGCAATTTTGAAACAAATCTTGAAGATCAGTCACCCCGCCATTTTCATCACCTTGCATGTATCAAGCTGAAATTTTGTGCCACTAGGATGTAGACCATATGTTGGGTTAAGACCGAGAGAATTTAAGAAGAGATCGCACTAGCAAAATTGTGAAACACCGCGTAGTTAAGATTTAAACTGTTTCCCCTATTAAACTTACTTCAGGGATTATTGCACCTCACCAACTCGCTAGAATGGAGACAACTTATGGCAGACCACTTAGGTACTCTTCCACAGTCAAGGATAAACCTTTAGAATAGTTCAGAGGACGCGATTCCTTTTTAGGGGAATGTGATGTAACAATCGACAAATTTCTTAAACTTGTTTTACGAGCCAAAACAATCATTTTGATTTTCCTTAGCTTTTAAACCTCTTCGAAACCAGAACTGATAAGTTAAACTGAAATCCGGGACGGATTTCCAAATATGATGTATGTGCTGTAACACCCGGTAAATTTCCTAAACCTATTTTACGAGCCAAAACACTTGCTTCTCATTTTCTTTAGCTTTTGAACTTCTTTGAACTTGTTTAGGTTTGAAAAACTATGAATATCTTGTTTAACGTGAGTGTTATTCCCTTATTGAACCGGCACAACCTAGAAAGCACAAAACGTATCGTATTTGCCAAATATATTGATTTCGTGAAAGTATTGTATATCTATACTCGTTTTTATTGGAAAAATTATTTCGTGAACAATGGCGCAAGTTTCGTTGATTTTCGAGTCCGTTTGGTATGTCGAATAGGTCCCGCAGTGTTTATTGCAAAAGACTGACCAAAATGGCAGGAATGGCCCCTCCGCCCCATAATTACCTTTCACACCCCTCACATGCAATTTTTCATTTTCAGTCCCTCCCTAAAAATATAAGTACCCCTAAATTAATATTTTATTCATTAATACTGATGGTGCGATGTGTCGTTGCGGTTTAGCAGTATTAATGCTTACTCAAGTTTTAAATTTATATTTAGCCGACTTATCAATAACACACACACTTAACGAGCAGTGTACCCGGTCAGTATGAATATAATGGTAAGTAGAGTGTCGATCACTAAGAGTGGAACGTATTATCTAGTTATTCTAATCAGTATTTTAATATATTAAGTTAGCTATACAATCTAATCTAACGCAAGGGGGTTCAGCCTGAGAGACTGGCACGATTTGGTTGCAATTAAATAATAAACTAAACCAATAGGCACGAATCAGCGAATAGCACACACGTACACAGATAAATACTCGAGACAATAAGAGGGCTGTCCTTATGATAAGTAGTTTGTCACTTGTTTTATTGCTAGTGTTATATGAAGTGTATAGTTCGATGCAACGCACCGAGATTAAGTCCTTTCTCGTTGGTTCTAATCTTATCGGCGAGTAAACCCTTAATGATTACTTATGACTATCCTATTTATCTTTCTTCCTACTTTTCTACAGACCATAGAATGCATAGGCGATCTAATAAACAGGCGAGGGCAGAGGCATGGCGACCCGATCAACGCTCAGCTAGACACAGAGGTTATCAATGCACTAATAAAAGTCACCAAAGACATCAACATATAAACTTTAATTAATGAGAAAGCAGTTTTAAGGGAGTGCAATCTTTCCGTTGTCACATTACACAAGCCACCAATCTTGATGAATTAAAGTTTACTACCACAATAAAACAAAACTACTTAATGAATTAAACACATGCAGCACCTTCTTACAGCTCTTGTATCTTTGATTTGAGTGTGTCTTGTGCTCGCTATTCGACTGAATTCGTCCTTGGTTTCTGTACTTCGGTCTTCGTATATAATATATGTCACCTCGAAATTCGTCTGGTCTTGGGGTATTTATAGTTTCTGTCTGAGGGTAGGATGCGGCGCATCTAGTAAGTAGATGCGGCGCATTGACCTAACTTCGCGTGGGGTCCAAGATTATAATATTCAGGAATATTCGTACACCGCCAGCAGATGCGGCGTATCTTTATCTTTGGATGCGGCGCATGTCCTCTTGTATCTTGGATCGTATCTGGTGAAATATTGATAGTGATGCGCCGTATGTGATAAGTGAGATGCGGCGCATCTGGAGCAGAATAGCCTTGATTTTGTACATTTCGGTAGACTCTTAACTTCTTGCATGTTTTGCTCCATAATTAGTCCAAAATCGCCAAGTTTCACCAAATGCTTGTTTTCACCTGAGAATTACAAAAGTAAACGATTAAGTATCAATCCTCATACATAATATAATAAAACAAGTCAAATTAATAGGATAAATGATAGTAATAAAATGTACTTATTTGAGTTCATCAAATATCCCCCCACTTGAACTTTACTTGTCCCCAAGTAAACCTTATAATTAATCTTATGAAAATGTATCCTAAAAGATATTAGGATTTATTTTTATATTTAAGCATGTATTCATTTTTGTCATAATCACACAACTAAACACTTAACGAATTAGAAGTAAAATAAGATATTTTGATAAAAGCAAATCTAATCGTTTAACTGTCCAGTCGTGACGAATATTCTATCATAAGCTTGGCAAGTATACACATCTCCCCCACTAAAGCCAAGGAATAACAAGTCTAAAGCGGTAAAAAGGGTTTTGAGGTTTAAGGGTTAATTATTCTTAATCTCTATCGATCTCAAATTCCAGAAAAGGCGACAAAATCACAAATACATGATCGAATCCACGAACACGATACTTGCAATTGCTCAAATCCTTAACTCGAATAGGCTAAAGATAGGTCCAAACTTCACCAATAATAATATATCAAAAAGGGCGACAAAATCATAAATACATAGCCGAATCCACGACTACGATACTTAAGATTGCTCAAATCCCTAATCTCAATAAATCAAAGGTTTGGTTGGATAAAGAATAATAAAGGGTATGGATAATTTTTGGGATATGAATTGGTGTAAAAATAAAAAATAAACAAAACAAATAAATTAAAATCCTAAGTGTGGTTAATCACTATCCCAACCATCCCATGAATAAGACTCATATCATTGAATAACTCACGCTTTAACACTTGAAACACACGCTTTAGGTAGACACGAATTATACTCAACAAGATCTTAATCAAAGAATAAACCTTAGTTGGCGTTCCCATAACTGCCAACTCCCATTCAATCCATAAATATAATATACAACAACTAGTGGTGATATCGACCACTTACATAACTTTACATCGTTGGTTAAAACAAACATCCAACTTTCTTCTTTTTTCTTTTTCTTTTCTCATTTTTTCGATTTTTTTTTTTTTTTTTTTTTTTAACTTAAACATAGATGTGTAAAATTTCACCACATCACTATAATGATAATTCTGGATAATTTTTCCATACTTTTCATAACTTCAGAAATAACGGTAATAGTGAAAGTAGTAAACACACGAAAAATAAACTCAAAGATATACAATATTTACTTTCACTCCAATTGCATTGTGCAATTTCCCGACCTAACCATAGATAATGAATTACGCACGCGAACACAGGTAATGTAAGGAAACACACTTTGCCTATAGCAATTAACCAACCACGGATTCTAATCTACAGGGTAGGCTAAGGTGTAAGGGTGTATCGAAACATTTTAACAAAGGTGTAAGAAACGAAAGGAATGGCTCTGAGGGTTTTTCTAGGGGTATCTTACTCTAAAAATGAGAGTAACAAAAGGGTTATACGGGGGTTAACTAACCAGTGTAGTTAGTTAATATCACATAACATATAAGGCTATTTGGGTGTAATCCTAGAAATTTTACCAATTTAGACAAGTCATTCCAATTATATAAAATAATACTTATTATGGTGGTCTCGAATAGTATACAAGCCAAGTTCTAAAGTTTACAAGTCACCGGCACACTCATAGATTTGTGAATTTTGAAAAATCACAATTTTTGAAAATAACGTCATGTGTGCAGCTATGCAACTTAGACTTTAAACAAAAACATGCTAAAAATTTTAAATTTTGATATATTAAGCACATTTTAAGCATATTTTGAAAAGTTTAGGACAAGTAAGTGTTAAGTGTTCTAATTCTCCAATCCCCCCACTTAAGTTAAACAACGTCCTCGTTGTTTGTATGAAAGGTTAAAAACTGGAAAATAAAAGAATTAGAACAGAAAAACTCCCCTGAGATTTGCTCGGTATGATCCTCCATTAGTATTAGAGCAAAAATCATCTTTCTTGTGGATTAGAACGTTTAAGCTTCATATTCGATGTATCCACAGGAAATGCAGGAATCTATAATACCACCAAGGCTTCAAAACACACCTAAGGTAAGAAAGGTTCAAACTTGCATAATACATTAGTAGTTAGGAAAAATAAAACTAAAAAATAAAAATGAAAATCATCAGGTCAGTCGATGCGCCGTATCTTATGGAAGAAGATACGCCGTATCGAGCCTGGAATAAATACGGATCAGAATAGAAGATGCGCCGCATCCTTAACCAGGGATGCGCCGCATTAAAATAAACTGATAAAAAGTTTTAAATTCGAAAATAAAAGTATGCGGAAAAATAAAGATATGACCATTGCAGGAGATGCGTCGCATCTCAGGATGGAGATGCGCCGTATCCTCTGCGGCCTGACTGACTCGACACAAACAGAAAATTAAAAGATAAATCCGGGTTGTCTCCCGGTAAGCACTTGTCTTTATTCCAGAGTCTTCAAGTTAGACTCACGTTCAGCTCTTTATTCCAATACGTCAGGTTCAAACTCCACCACCTCGTTCTCATTATCCTCAATTTTATTATCAAAGTATTTCTTCACACGTTGCCCGTTTACTTTGAATATATAACCATTTTTATCGCATATTTCAATAGTTCCATATGGATACACTTTCTTGACAACGAACGGACCCGTCCATCTTGATTTAAGTTTACCAGGATACATCTTTAATCTAGAATTAAATAGTAGCACTTTCTCTCCAATAGTAAACGTTTTATCCCCACGTAACCTCGAGTCATGCCATCTTTTAGTTCTTTCTTTGTAGATCTTAGTATTTTTGTAGGCCTCATCTCTTAGTTCATAGAGTTCATTAAGTTCCATGAAACGGTTCTTCGTTGCAGCTTCCATATCCATATTACAATTAGTCAAAGCCCAATATGCACTTTGTTCAATTTCGACCGGTAGGTGGCATGCTTTTCCGTATACAAGACGAAACGGAGTACATCCCGTTGGTGTCTTATAGGCTGTACGGAATGCCCATAAAGCATCATTTAACTTGTCAGACCACCCTTTCGGATTATATCCAGTCGTTTTTTCAAGAATTCGCTTAATAGCCCTATTGGTTACTTCAGTTTGCCCATTGGATTGAGGATGGTATGCGGTGGAAACCCTATGATATACTCCATATTTTTGCAAGGCTCTTCCCAGATGATGATTACAAAAGTGTGTTCCCTTATCACTAATCAATGCTTTAGGAATTCCAAACCTAGAGAACAAACTTTGCAAAAATTTGAGTACTACCTTGCTATCGTTTGTTGGCAATGCTTGCGCTTCGACCCATTTTGATACGTAATCAACAGCAACCAAAATATATTTATTACCTCTAGATTCAGGAAACGGTCCCATGAAGTCCAATCCCCATATGTCGAAAACTTCACACACATGGATATAATTTTGTGGCATTTCATTTCTTGATGTTATATTCCCGGATCGTTGACACGCATCACATCCTTTTATATAATCTTTTGCATCATCCAACATAGTGGGCCAATAAAATCCCGCATCAAGGATCTTTCTTCTTGTGACGACTGCACCGTGATGTCCCCCCGTTGGCCCTGAATGGCAATGTGCCAATATTGCTGGGATGTCATCACCATCTACGCATCTTTGTAAAATATTGTCAGGACATAATTTAAAGGCATAAGGTTCATCCCAAATATACTCGCTAGCGCGAGTTAGAAACCTTCTTTTCTCATCGGATGTTAGCCCTTTTGGAATTTCATTTGCAACAATAAAGTTTATATAGTCGGCATACCATGGTCCATTATTATTGCTCTTAATTCCTACCATCATAAGGTGTTCATCAGGAAAGTCATCAGCTATTTCCCGTTTGTCAAGCACCTCCATATTAGGGTTTTCAAGTCTAGATAAGTGGTCAGCAGCTAGATTCTCGGCACCCTTTTTATCTTTAATTTCAATATCGAATCCTTGGAGCAATAAAACCCACCTAATAAGCCTTGGCTTGGCATCCTGTTTATTGAACAAATACTTCAAAGCAGAATGGTCAGTGTAAACCATAGTTTTTGACAATATAAGATATGATCTAAATTTATCGAATGCAAAAACTACTGCTAAAAGTTCTTTTTCCGTGGTGGTGTAGTGTTCTTGGGCATTATTCAATGTTTTGCTAGCATAATAAATTGGCTTAAATTTCTTATCTATCTTTTGACCAAGTATAGCTCCAACAGCATAATCACTAGCATCACACATTAGTTCAAAAGGCAAATTCCAATCCGGCGAAATTATAATAGGTGCGGAAGTTAGTTTTTCTTTAAGTATATTAAATGCCTTTTTGCAATCTTCAGAAAAATCAAACTTCGCATCTTTTAGCAATAATTGGGTCATAGGCCTAGATATCATTGAAAAATCCTTTATGAACCTACGATAAAATCCAGCATGCCCTAAAAAACTTCTAACACCTTTTACATTAGTGGGGTAAGGTAGTTTAGCAATTACATCAATTTTAGCTTTATCGACTTCTATACCTTTCCCAGAAATCTTATGTCCTAACACAATTCCCTCTCTAACCATAAAGTGACATTTTTCCCAATTAAGAACAAGGTTAGTTTCTTCACACCTAGCAAGCATTTTATCAAGTTTAAAGAGACAATCACTAAATGAGTTACCGAACACCGAGAAGTCGTCCATGAAGACTTCCATAAAGTCTTCTACCATATCATGGAAGATAGCCGTCATACAGCGTTGGAAAGTAGCAGGGGCGTTGCATAGTCCGAACGGCATTCTCCTATAGGCGAAGGTTCCATAAGGGCAGGTGAAAGTCGTCTTCTCTTGATCCTCAGGGGCAATTGGTATTTGGAAGAAACCTGAAAAACCATCTAAAAAACAATAATAATCATGACCTGATAGTCTTTCTAACATTTGATCAATAAATGGAAGAGGGAAGTGATCTTTTCGCGTAGCATCATTGAGTTTGCGATAGTCGATGCAAACTCTCCATCCAGTAACGGTTCTTGAAGGGATTAGCTCATTGTCGTCATTGAGTACTACCGTCATTCCTCCTTTTTTTGGTACGACGTGGATAGGACTTACCCACGAGCTGTCGGAAATTGGGTAGATAAGTCCGGAGTCAAGCAATTTCACAATTTCATTTTTCACCACATCTTGGACTTTTGGATTCAAACGCCTTTGAGGTTGGATAGTTGGCTTGAATTCATCCTCCATAAGGATTTTATGCGTACAAAATGACGGGCTAATTCCCTTAATATCAGACATACTCCATGCTAATGCTCCTTTTCGTTTATACAGTACCTGCAAAAGTGATTCCTTTTCTTTGGCGTTAAATCAGATGCAATAATAACAGGCGAATTAGTGTTCCCATTTAAATAGGCATACTCCAAAGTAGAAGGGAGATCCTTAAGCACAGGTTTAACAATATCAATTTCAGTAGCACTTGCGGAATAAACTTGTTCATTAATTATATCGCTGCTGTCATTAGATAGATGCGCCGCATCGATATTTTCGATGCGCCGTATCGCGTTACATACAGCAGAGTCAGCAGCTAAATTATAATCAATAGTATTCTCATCAACTTGATCTTCTATAGCAATTGTGTTTTCTAAATTTTTAAGCAGAAAAGAATCGAGCAAATTACTTTTTAACAATTTCTGAGTAAATTGATTAATCGTGTCATCAGAAACATCGATATTATAGCATTCATCGTCATCGGATTTATCTTTACTCATAGATTGTTCCATGTTAAACTCAACCTCATCTTTTCCTATGGTAAAAGTTATCTTTTTATTAAAAACATCAATTATGGCCCTAGCAGTGGCTAAAAATGGTCGTCCTAATATTATAGGAGTTCTATAATTTTCAGGCATATCGAGGATAACAAAGTCGATGGGTAATTCAAATTTATCAACTTTTATTAATATATTTTCAGCTATCCCTAATGGGTATTGTATGGACCTATCAGCTAGTTCTAAGCACATCCTAGTAGGTTTTGGTTCACCAAGACCTAATTTATCATACATAGAAGAGGGCATAAGACTTATACTAGCTCCTAGGTTGGCTAAAGCATTTTCAATATGCAAATTTTTAATTTGACAAGGAATAGTGAAACTCCCTGCATCTTTTTCTTTAGACGGAAGTTTGTTGAGCAATGCAGCTGAGCTTCTTTTCCCCATTGTTATTGTGCAAGCCTCTTCAAGTTTAGACTTGTTTGTAAGCAAGCTCTTCAGATATTTAGCATATTTTGGCATTTGCACCAGGGCTTTCATAAATGGTATGCTTAGTTGCAGCTGCTTGAGATTCTCCAGGAATTTCTTTTGATAGGCATCTTCTTTCTCTTTCCTTACCCTAGTGGGAAAGGTAGTGTTGATCGTTTAGGTTCAACAGAAGGTTCTTCTCTAATTACTGGTTCTGGATCACTCTCTTTTGGTTGCTCTTGCTCAGGTGATAAAGATTCAGGGGAAATCTTGTTTGTACCGTCATCCTCGGATGTTTCTCCGATTTGAAAGGTTTACTTTCCGCCTCTAGTTGTAATCCCTTTCAAGTCTTGTCTTACCAAAAGAAACTTGTTAAGCACCATTGACAATTGGTGCACTTCAATTGCCAATCCATAAATCATGTTGTTTTGTTCCTTTAGTAAAAGCTCATGGCTGCCTAGATTCATTAGTTTTTAGCTTCATAGGTTTTTTACTTGCTGAGGGATTTGAGGCAAACCCTTCCCATGGTAAGATTATATTGTGTTGGAAAGTTGGGGAATTGATCGCATTTCCACAGAAAGAGGTGATTTCAAAGTATAAAGATTTCCTAAGGTATAAGGGTGAGAAGATTTTCCTGTTCGTATATTAAGAAAAATAAAATTGCGTGTTTTGAAACGATGCGCGATCAAAAAGTTGGATACACCAAATTTATAATCAATTAAAATTAAAATAACAAAAATAGATGAAAATTAGATGCGCCGTATAATTATTTCAAAAATGTGTTTATTAAGAATTTCTCTTAACAAGTTAACCTATTTTATACGTTAAATTAGTGATTTTGATCAGAGATGACGGGTGTATCGTAAAACCGATACGGGGTCTGTTTAATAATTCCGAAAACTTCTATAAATAATATATCACCCTATCGCGAGCTAGGATGCGTCCCTATGGCGTTCACTTAGAATTTCTTTATTAAAACATACCCACTAAAAACTCTTATTAAATTACGCTTGGTCATGTTTTAAATTAAACGCAATACGCAGTTTACGGAAAAAGAGTTCGCCGTATCTTCATTAAGCCGTAAACATAGCAGAAACAATAATACACAAAATTAAACAATAAAACACACGAAAAAACCAAACAAAGCAATCAAATCAACACACAAAACAGAAAATTTTCCAAATAATACAATAGTTAATCAAAACAACAAAATAAAGATAAAAATTAAAAACTAATAATACTATCAATATTAAAAGATAATTTCATTCATGTACCAGGCAGACCGGCAAAAACCTTGATGCGTGCATAGTAGTGCTTAAATATCTACTAGGTTTTTTTATTCCACACAATTCACACACACTAAGCTTACCCGTATATGAAAAAAATAGAAAACTAAGAGTGACGTTATTATCTAGTATTCACGTTTTAATATTGAGCTACCTCCCACGCAAGGGTTCCCGGAGACTGCACGATCGCGTTGCATTTAAAATAACTAACCAATCACAATCAGCGTTATCACACTGACAGCCGTCGAACCTTGAACGTGACGCCGTCCCCTTCTGATTTAAGCCGTGACGCCCTTGATCAAGTTAAAGCGTGACGCCGTCAGAATTCACATGCTATTTTCACTGGCTTATCATGAGTAAATTTCACGTCCAACTTTTCTTGCCAAGGCATGACGCCGTCCAGAGTAAATTGTGACGCCGTCAAAGGTAACTTTTAGCCGATTTTTGAGACTTTGCCGTTTTCTTCACTTTTATGCTCCAAAAACGTCCAAAATGCCTCCTTTTCCAGATTTCTCCTCAAAAGTACCTAAAATGACAAAAGGAACGATTTAGGGCGATATTTGATCAAATAAATACGATTTAGGGCTTAAATGACCCTTAAAAGCAGTACACTTTTCGCTTCATCAAATACCCTTACACTTGAGATTTGCTTGTCCTCAAGCAAATGCGCTTTTATTCTAATCAAAATACAAGTTAGGGGTCATTTAATGCAAACATAAAAGTAATTACAACAAATAATCGTTCCACTTCAATCATAATAAGCACGGAGATTACAAACTAGCACCTCACAAGTAGTGTTTAGATACTCACATCTCTCAAGTGTCATCAAAATAAATCTCATAAATGAAAACGGATAATATCTCTCACTACCTGTCATAGCAAATAGATTACCATAGGCTTGGGAAAGGATCGAAAACCTCCTCCACTAGGCGTAAGCACCAAAGATAAACTATCAAAGAGGGCTTTTAAATGGGTTATAACGTTAGGTGTAGGGAAAAGGAAAACACGGTTTTGTTGGATAAGGGATATTTTACTGGTGGCGAGTTAAAGATCTTGATCAATTACATGTACTATACAATGTTGCTAAGCCAAGACTAGACTCAATCTTAAGCTAAAAACAAAATAACAAAAACATAAGATAAATATAAAATGAAACGGGATGGTAGTCCGTATGTTTTTTCCACTTTTCATTTTCTCATTTTTTTTTTTTGTATTTTTCTTGATTTTTCGATTTTTTTTTTTTTTTTTTTTTTTTTTTTTGCATACACTTTTGCCCTACCATCCAAAATAATACATCATAGGGGCATTGCATCCCCCTTACACTTGAATTTTTACATAACTTTACAAATACTAATCTAATGACTCGAATTAAGATAATTGAAAAACTTGGAGTACTTTTAAAACATTTAGCACATATGGGGGTAATAAATGATGTTCATCCCCATTACTCCATTACACTAGTACTTTACCCATGAGTCCCAATCGTCCCAAAACAATATGTACAAGGATATGACTCGACTTAGCAACCATGTAATCAACTAGATAATTAACTTGGGTTTAAACAAATGTTGTAACAATAATGCACTAAAAATGAGTGCATACAAGGTAGGCTAAGGCGATTTGGGTGTACATTTAAGTGGGGTGTAACAAATTCTTCCTTTAAGTAAAATGCTTAAAGGTAGAAACGAAAAGATAGGCTCTGAGGGGTGTACTAGGGGTATCGTGTACTAAAAATGAGTACAACGCAAAGGGTGTGGGAGAATTACTTGACCAATGTAGCCGAAGTAATTATAACAAAAACACAGGTGTAAAACAATGGGTTAATCCTAATGCCTCTTATCATGTAGTAAATCTAACTACACGAATGTAGTCTCACTTGTGGCCTCGGAATGGTCCTAACGCAAGTTCTAGAATCTAAGTGCTACCGGTACACACATCATAGCATAAATGCTTTTCCTACCAATTCTAGGGGCGAACCTCACATATTTGGGGGTGGAAAATTTTTTAGTGGTACGGTTTTTGTGCTAGTCATATAACTCCTATCCGTGAGACGCTCATTAAGATCAAAGTTTCACTCCTATATGTTGTAAAAAATTTTAAATTTGGCACTAAAATTGCCTTAACAGGTATTTCTCTCAGTTTTATTACACATCTACTATTAAACAAACAAAATCAAGCGTAAGAGCATTCTCTAAAATCGTACTTTTACCCTCCCCTTACACTTAAGATGAACATTGTCCCCAATGTTCAAATAACAAGATGTAAAAGAAAAAAGTAAAGGAATGAAATCAAATACTCCCCTGATTCGTTCGGTGGATAATGAAGTTACACGGTTAGATCTTCCTCCAAGGAGAATGTTGAAGCTCCATGACTAATGCATCGCCATAAGCGTGATTCCATAAACATCTCCTTGTCCAAAATAACCTGTTAAACCTGAGAAAACAAACACGAAAACCTGCATAACATCGGCGGGATAAAATCTATATATAAGGATATAATGCTTGTGGAATGATAATTTTGCAGATTCCTGGAGATTATAAGTTGGAGATTTTAATAAAAACTTTTTTATGAAAACAAAACTTTCAAAAATTTCTGAAAATTAAATCTGACGCCGTCAGGTTATAAACCCTGACGCCGTCAGAAATGACCTGACAAAAATTCTCATTTTAAGTTTCCGGAAAATTTCTGGAAAAACCTTTACCTTACTTCCTGGAATTCCTGCAAAACATCATTATGACTCGATACAAGCATTTGACTCAAACAAATACGAATATATATGTTAACTTAATATTATTACGATTCATGTTCATTTGTGTTAACAAACCGATTTAGATTTCCCTTACACTTATCTTTTGCAAAATACCTTTATATGTAGTTAAGACGAAGTTAAAAACAAAATAAAGCATTTTCACAACTTAGTTTTGAACATGAATCAATAATAATAAAAATTAAACACACGTACGGAAACAAATAAAATCAAACAAACAAATAAATAAACACACAAAGCAAATAAAACAAAATAAAGCTTGGGTTGCCTCCCAAGAAGCGCTTTTCTTTATTAACGAGTCTTGTAGCTAGACTCAAAGTCACTTACATTACGTGACTCCATCATCAAAGGTTATGTCTTCCTCATTGATCATTTCATTACCATTCTCTTGATAAT
Organism: Artemisia tridentata subsp. tridentata; assembly: GCA_021014915.2. Taxonomy (NCBI): domain Eukaryota; kingdom Viridiplantae; phylum Streptophyta; class Magnoliopsida; order Asterales; family Asteraceae; genus Artemisia; species Artemisia tridentata. Next base: position 298,008,441 of record CP139505.1, on the reverse strand, counting down.
GCTTGACTCGTTGTATATTCACAGTGAATTCTCTATCATCGTCGTCAATCAACACAACGGCTCCGGTTTTAGAGGAGCTCCTTACGGTAAAAGGTCCATACCATCTAGATTTAAGTTTCCCAGGAAATAGCTTTAAGCGAGAATTATATAATAAGACCTTGTCCCCTTCTGAAAACTCCTTGGGTCTCTTAATCCGTTGGTCATGCCATCTTTTCGCCCTTTCTTTGTATGTAATGGAGGATTCATAAGCCTCTAATCTCAATTCATCGAGCTCTTGGAGCTGTAAGAATCTATTTGTTCCCGCAACTGTATAATCCAAATTACAGGCCTTAAGTGCCCAATATGCTTTGTGTTCCAGTTCTACTGGGAGGTGGCATGCCTTGCCATATACCATACGGAACGGGTTGTCCCGATTGGTGTCTTATAGGCGGTTCGAAATGCCCACAAAGCCTCATCGAGCTTAAAAGACCAATCTTTTCTGTTTTGATAAACCGTTTTTTCTAATATTCTCTTTATGGCTCTATTAGTGTTTTCGACTTGACCGTTGGTTTGAGGATGGTAAGCGGTGGAGAATCGGTGAGAGACTCCATACCTTTTCATGACTTTCTCCATTTGTGAATTGCAAAAATGGGTTCCCCTGTCACTAATAAGAGCCTTCGGAATTCCGAACCTAGCGAACAATTTTTTTAAGAAATGAATGACTACCCTAGCGTCGTTAGTCCTAAGGGCTTGTGCTTCCACCCATTTCGAAACATAATCAATGGCCACCAAGATGTATTCATTCCCTCCAGAAGATGGGAATGGTCCCATGAAATCAATTCCCCAGACATCAAAAACCTCACAAACTTGTATATAATTCTGTGGGGCTTCATCCCTCCTAGAGATATTCCCAGCTCTTTGACATGCGTCACAAGTTTGTATCATTCCCTTCACATCACGAAATATTGTAGGCCAATAGAATCCCGCGTCGAAGACCTTTCGTGCAGTAGTGCTTATTCCGTGATGTCCTCCAGATGGACCTGCATGACACTCTTTCATAATTCTGACAGCCTCTCTTTCCGAAACACAACGCCTGATTACCTGATCTGGACATCTTCGAAATAAGAAGGGTTCATCCCAAAAGTAGTACTTTAATTGATTAAAGAACCTCTTTTTTTCATGCCTGCTCATATGCTCAGGAATGACTCTACTTGCCAGGTAGTTAGCATAATCCGCATACCAAGGTTCAGAATCATTTATTGACATGAGCTGCTCTTCAGGAAATGTTTCCCGAATCTCACTCTTGTCAGATTCAGTGAGGCTGGGGTTTTCGAGACGAGAGAGATGATTAGCCGCAAGATTCTCTGCTCCTTTCTTATCACGAATTTCAACATCGAACTCTTGCAATAGTAGGATCCAACGAAGTAACCGTGGTTTAGCATCCTGTTTAGCGAAAAGATATCGAATAGCTGAATGATCCGTAAAAACAACCGTTTTAGAAAGGACAAGATACTGGCAAAATTTATCAAAAGCGAATACCACGGCTAGTAATTCCTTTTCAGTGGTAGTGTAGTTTTCTTGAGCAGGATTCATGGTTTTGCTAGTGTAGTATATTGGCTGAAAGTGTTTGTTAAGCCTTTGGCCTAATACTGCTCCAACAGCATAATCACTAGCATCGCACATGATTTCAAAAGGTAACTCCCAGTTAGGGGTAACCATAATTGGAGCTTGGGTAAGTTCCTGCTTCAATAGATCGAATGCGTCCTTGCACTCTTGAGAGAAGTCGAACGGGGCATCCTTCATGAGCAACTGAGTCATTGGTTTAGCTACCTTTGAGAAATCTTTAATGAATCTCCTATAGAAGCCAGCATGACCCAAAAAGCTACGGATTGCCTTGACAGTTGTTGGATAGGGAAGTTTGGATATAGCTTCAATTTTTTGCCCGGTCTACTTCAATTCCACTTCCTGAAATTTTGTGCCCTAGCACAATCCCTTCTTTCACCATAAAGTGGCACTTTTCCCAGTTTAGTACCAAGTTAGTCTCCTCACAACGTTTGAGCATTTTCTCAAGGTTAGCAAGACAGCGATCAAAAGAGTTTCCAAAGACCGAAAAATCATCCATGAAGACCTCCATGTTGTCTTCCATTAACTCATGGAAGATTGCCGTCATGCAGCGCTGGAAAGTGGCGGGGGCGTTACATAGTCCAAAGGGCATTCGCTTGTAGGCGAAGGTGCCATAAGGTCATGTAAACGTGGTCTTTTCTTGGTCCTCAGGAGCGATAGGGATTTGGAAATACCCTGAGAACCCATCTAGGAAGCAGTAGTACTCATGCCCTGCTAACCTTTCCAACATTTGGTCGATAAATGGGAGAGGGAAATGATCTTTTCGGGTTGCATCATTCAACTTCCTATAATCGATGCACACACGCCATCCAGTTACTGTTCGTTGAGGTACTAACTCATCCTTATCGTTCTTCACTACTGTCATTCCTCCCTTTTTCGGTACAACCTGTACAGGGCTTACCCATGGACTGTCGGAAATTGGGTAAATTAGCCCTGCATCTAGGAGCTTAATGACTTCCTTTTTCACGACTTCCTTAATGTTGGGGTTTACTCGTCTTTGAGGCTGCACGGTGGGTTTATAATCCTCCTCCATGAGGATTTTATGCGTGCAAAAGGTAGAGTCAATCCCCTTGATGTCGGCTACATTCCATGCTATAACTCCTTTATATTTTTTTTAAAACTCCTAAGAGTTTATCCTTTTGTTCACTTTTCAAAGAAGAGCTTATGATTACCGGAAGTTGATCTTCTCCTTGAAGGAAGGCATACTCAAGGTTGTTCGGGAGTTCCTTGAGTTCTAACGTGGGTGGCTCGATGATGGAAGGTTTAAGTTTGTTCTCGGGTTTACGAAGCTCAAGCTGTTCGATTTCTTGTCTGGGATAGAAGGAGACTGCATTTACATCCATAGTCTTCTCCTCCTCTAAGATGGGTGAGAGAGCTTCATCTCGCAACCAACCAGCTTCTACCTGTTCATCTACACAATTATCAATCTCGTCGGATAGTTCATCGATTTCTTCGATGAAATACAGTTGATTATCTGCTTCGAGAGAAAGATTCATTGTGTCCTTGATGTCGAAGGTTAAGCTATCGGCCCCCACTCGTAAGGTTAGTTTGCCGTCATGAACATCAATAACAGCACGAGAAGTCGCAAGGAAGGGTCTTCCTAGAATGATGGGCACAAGATCATCTTCTTCCATTTCTAGGATGACGAAGTCAACTGGAAATTTAAACTTCCCTACCTTAACCAGCACATTCTCGCATATTCCTAAGGGGTATTTGACTGATCTATCGGCCAGTTGGATGCTCATACGGGTTGGTTTTCAACCCAGAATACCCTAGCTTGAGGAACATGGAATGCGGCATAAGATTGATGCTTGCTCCTAAGTCGGCTAAAGCATTCTTGACTGAAAGAGACCCAATTGAACAGGGCAAGGTGAAACTACCTGGATCGTCCACCTTCTTTGGTAGCCCTCATTGAGTCACCACAGAACATTCTTCTCCTAAGGTTACCAGACCCTCGAGTCCTTTCCTGTTGGTGAGCAGCCTCTTGAAGTATGTACTATATTTGGGCATATGATAACATGCATCAAGAAGGGGTATGGTGACAACCGAATTCTTCAAATATGACAAGAATCTTTTATTATCATTTTCGACCTTTTGATTCTTGAGGCGAGATGGGTATGGGACTTTAATGGGTTGCTTGGCAGAAATAGGTGGGGATGGAGTTACCGGAGGGGTTTGCTCGGGATTTTCGTCATTCACATTACCTTCCTCCTCATGAGGGGTGTCGGGTTCCATGACGTTAGATTGTTGAGCTGGGTAAGGTGGATCCTTAGTAGTTGTTCCAGCACGAGTGGTGATGGTGAGTAAGGGATCTCTTTGAGGTTTGCCAAGGCCGTCGAGAGTGGCGTTGAGCTCTGCGAAAATTGGCCCTCACGTCGTTTTGTTGGCTAGTGATGAGGTTGTCGAGACCATTTAGTTGCAGATTCTTCTCAAACGTGAAATGCCCAAGATCATCCTCAAAAGTGCTCCTAACCTTGTAGTCAGGATATTTTCCTCCTCCTTCTTCTCTCACAAGATTTCCCCAAGGGGTGAAATCATTGTTTTGGTAGAAAGTTAAGAGCGAAGGATCATCGAAGATTTCGTGGCTTGACAAGCATGCTTGTGCGGTGGTGGTATCATCTCCGCATTCCTCCACTTCATGCGGGCCACCACATTGGTCACAGATCAAGTATGGGTTTGATAACCGCTTAAGTGGTCGTGACTTGTCTAGATAAGATACCTGATCATTCAATCTACTCACCCGGCTAGCAAAAGGAGGCTCTTTCATGACTTTGGAAATGCTCATGATCGAATCGGGTTCATCCCAGGTATCGTCTTGATCATTCGCGTATTCCTCAATTCTACTCCATCCTTCCTCAACGCTTAGTTTGGCTATTTTTCCTTTTGATGAATTATTAATGCCCAACTGGTCGTTTTTGGAGACACTGTCATAAAAGATTTGGACAAGAAGCCAGAGTTCAATGCCATGATGAGGGACCTGTCTAATTAGATCCTTGAATCTAACCCAAGATTTGTGAATAGGTTCTGCTGGTCCAACATGGAAGCGGAGGATTTCGTCTCTCAACTTTGAAGTTCTTCCTATGGGAAAGAATTTCTCATAGAATTTTGAGATAAGCTGTTCCCATGTGAAGATGGATTCGGAAGGAAGTTGGTTATACCAGTCTCCGGCTCTTTCATGAAGGGTGAAGGGAAAGAATCGCAACCGGGAGGTGTCTCTAGTGGCTCCGTCCGTATGGAGGGTATCCACTATTTTCAGGAAGTCCTTGATGTGTTGGATTGGATCTTCAGTTTTCAATCCGTGAAACTTGCATACACTTTGGACCAGCCAAATATCAGTTGCACGCAAGACCCCATCCGTGTGTTCATTTGGAAAAACGATAGCATTGGAAAAACCACGAGGGGTGGGAGAAGAGTAGTCCTTGAGACATTTAATGATTGGGATTTCGGGAACTTCCATATCGTGATTGGGTTGAGGGCTAGGAGGTGTAGAATGATGATTGGATTCTTCCTCGGAGAGGGCATCATCAAAATTGATCGTGGATGGTTCAGCCGCTTGGTGGAGTCGCCTTAATTTATGCATTTCCCTTTCGGGTTCAGCATAGGGTGTGGCAAGAGTCTTTATCGAGCTTCGGCTCCTAGTGATTCTAAGATTAGGGGGGTCATCATCCAAAATTAGGGAATATCCTCCTAAAGTGCGGGCTCTAGGAGGTGGTGGTGGGTTGTTGGGATTAAGGATATTACCATCTTCCATGATGTCGGATGGTAATGGTTACGAACAAAGACACGAAGAAAATAGATAGACTAAAGAAAACCTAGAAAAGAAAATAAAATCTCACTAGAAAGGAATCTAGTGAGTAGACCTAATAGAAATAAAAATTCAACCTAAACAATAACTATTCCCCGGCAGCGGCGCCAAAAACTTGATGCGTGGTTTTGTAACCTTACAACAGGTTTTACCTCTCGAGGGATCTCAGGAGGCTTACAACCCCACCAGGCAGTGTACCTGACCGATGTAGTATAGTGTAGTGGTAAGTACGGGGGATTGATCGTTCTCCACAGGGAATAGTGTTCGTTAGGTATGAAAGACTACTCTAATAGGTCTAAGGGTTGAGGAAGATTCTTTTTATGTTTTTATTTTTTTATGAAAGCAAGTAAAATCTCGGGTTTGAAAGAGTGGGCGGAATTAGTTGCTAGTCAACTAACCCAAAATTACTACGGATGCAAATAAAATAAAATAACAAAAATGAAAATGTGGTGAGAAACTTATGTGTAGAGAAATGTGTTTACTTAGATTTCCTTACTCCCTAACTATCTTTTACCGGTTAATTAGTGTGTATTAGTCGCGTGGATGACGGGTGTATTCCTTAATACCATTCGTGGGGTGGCGTACTTACTTCCCCAACTCTACAAGCTCCTACTTCACTCCTATGTCGAGCCGGCTAGGAAGCTCCTAACATGGGATCACTAGAATTCGCTTGTGCATTAAATACAACCATAAAAACCTTTAGTACGCATTTGGTTCATGTTTCTTAAGACGTTCAAGCAAGTTACCGAATAGGAAGTTAGCCAGTTTTCTTAAGCCTAACATAGATAAACAATCATCCAATACAACTAATAACACACTAATAACCAATAATCAATAGCTAGGTTTCATTAGATCTAAGCAAACACAAGATAAATCTAGCCTAACATGTTAATCAAAAGACAAGAATAAGATAAAATCAAACAACACATAGACATATTGAATGATTAATTGATAACTTATCTTCAATGTAACATGGAAGATCTCAAGGCAAAAAAGCCTTGAAAAAGAAGCTAAATTCGTCTTAGGGTTTTCTCCCAAAATTCCACACACTAAGCTCTCCCTTAATGACAAAAAATTAGAAAACTATATATAGATTTTTGGATCTGACGGCGTCACGTTATGGAGTGTGACGCCGTCACCTCGCCGCTTCTAGGGTTCCCGGATGACCTTCTTGACGCCGTCCCTCTTTAGCTCTCTAAAATCCATTCTGGCTTATCAAGGCTTGACGCCGTCGAACCTTGAACGTGACGCCGTCCCCTTCTGATTTAAGCCGTGACGCCCTTGATCAAGTTAAAGCGTGACGCCGTCAGAATTCACATGCTATTTTCACTGGCTTATCATGAGTAAATTTCACGTCCAACTTTTCTTGCCAAGGCATGACGCCGTCCAGAGTAAATTGTGACACCGTCAAAGGTAACTTTTAGCCGATTTTTGAGACTTTGCCGTTTTCTTCACTTTTATGCTCCAAAAACGTCCAAAATGCCTCCTTTTCCAGATTTCTCCTCAAAAGTACCTAAAATGACAAAAGGAACGATTTAGGGCGATATTGATCAAATAAATACGATTTAGGGCTTAAATGACCCCTTAAAAGCGGTACACTTTTCGCTTCATCAGCTGCCTTTAAATTCATTAATAAAGTTTCTTGCTTCATGATGTTCTTTTTCATTGGCTTGAGCGATTTGTAGTGCAAACTCTTCCATGGTAAGATTTCTTTGGGGTCTCCCGAACAAGTTGGGGAAAATATCGAACATTGTTCCTGAAAATCAAAGAGAGGTAGATTTCAAAGTAAAAGTTTCCAGGTATAAGGGTCAGAGTATTTTCCGTTCGGAGATAAGAAAAATAAAAGTTGCTGATATTTGCAGACGATGCGCCGTATCCAAAAAGTTGGATACGCCGTATCTTATAATCGTTAAAATTAAATCAGACTTTATTCAGAAAATAGATACGCCGCTTATAAATTAGAATGCGCCGTATCAATTTTAATTATCAAAAATCGATATTTATTAAAAATTAAATGCGTCGTATTAACAAAAGTTAATGCGCCGTATTTTCGATACGTTTCAAAATATAAGATTTTTGATTCAGAAGATGCGCCGTATCGATAAAAATCGATACGCCGTATCTGTTTAATAATTCGAAAACTGTTTTTAATTAAAATAATAGATACGCCGTATCTGCTGAAGCAGATGCGTCGTATGGCGTTAACGTTTAGAAATTTTTTTTTATCAAAAACAGATACGCCGTATCTTGGGGAAAAGATGCGTCGTATCGAATTAATTAAACGCGTTGTATTTTATAAAAATTAAACGCAATACGCCGTATCTATGGAAATAGATGCGCCGTATCGTTCGATTTAGCTCAGTACAACGATAGCAGAACACAAAAAACACGAAAAATTAAAACAAATAAAAACACACGAAAATAAACACAAACAAAAGCAAACAAATAACACACAAAAACAGAAAATATGCAAAATAATACAATGAATGCAAATTAATCTAATACACAACAAAATTAGCAGTTAGATAAAAAATTAAAAACCTAATTAAAATACTAATCAAATTAACAGATAATAACAATTCACTCCCCGGCAACGGCGCCAAAAACTTGATGCGTGCGATGTGTCATTGCGGTTTAGCAGTATTAATGCCTACTCAAGTTTTAAATTTATATTTAGCCGACTTATCAATAACACACACACTTAACGAGCAGTGTACCCGGTCAGTATGAATATAATGGTAAGTAGAGTGTCGATCACTAAGAGTGGAACGTATTATCTAGTTATTCTAATCAGTATTTTAATATATTAAGTTAGCTATACAATCTAATCTAACGCAAGGGGGTTCAGCCTGAGAGACTGGCACGATTTGGTTGCAATTAAATAATAAACTAAACCAATAGGCACGAATCAGCGAATAGCACACACGTACACAGATAAATACTCGAGACAATAAGAGGGCTGTCCTTATGATAAGTAGTTTGTCACTTGTTTTATTGCTAGTGTTATATGAAGTGTATAGTTCGATGCAACGCACCGAGATTAAGTCCTTTCTCGTTGGTTCTAATCTTATCGGCGAGTAAACCCTTAATGATTACTTATGACTATCCTATTTATCTTTCTTCCTACTTTTCTACAGACCATAGAATGCATAGGCGATCTAATAAACAGGCGATGGCAGAGGCATGGCGACCCGATCAATGCTCAGCTAGACACAGAGGTTATCAATGCACTAATAAAAGTCACCAAATACATCAACATATAAACTTTAATTAATGAGAAAGCAGTTTTAAGGGAGTGCAATCTTTCCGTTGTCACATTACACAAGCCACCAATCTTGATGAATTAAAGTTTACTAACACAATAAAACAAAACTACTTAATGAATTAAACACATGCAGCACCTTCTTACAGCTCTTGTATCTTTGATTTGAGTGTGTCTTGTGCTCGCTATTCAACTGAATTCGTCCTTGGTTTCTGTACTTCGGTCTTCGTATATAATATATGTCACCTCAAAATTCGTCTGGTCTTGGGGTATTTATAGTTTCTGTCTGAGGGTAGGATGCGGCGTATCTAGTAACTAGATGCGGCGCATTGACCTAACTTCGCATGTGGTCCAAGATTATAATATTCAGGAATATTCGTACACCGCCAGCAGATGCGGCGTATCTTTATCTTTGGATGCGGCGCATGTCCTCTTGTATCTTGGATCGTATCTGGTGAAATATTGATAGTGATGCGCCGTATGTGATAAGTGAGATGCGGCGCATCTGGAGCAGAATAGCCTTGATTTTGTACATTTCGGTAGACTCTTAACTTCTTGCATGTTTTGCTCCATAATTAGTCCAAAATCGCCAAGTTTCACCAAATGCTTGTTTTCACCTGAGAATTACAAAAGTAAACGATTAAGTATCAATCCGCATACATAATATAATAAAACAAGTCAAATTAATAGGATAAATGATAGTAATAAAATGTACTTATTTGAGTTCATCAAATACCCACACACCTCTCTCTCTCTCTCCTCTCTCTCTTCCTAGCCGGCGATCTCCCACCGTCCGGTCACTGCCACTGCCGGCCAAATTCCAGCCACCGAAAAACTTTTTCGGCGAGTATTTTTATTATCCGAATCGATAGATCAGCAATTTTTATTCATTTCTAGAGTTTTTGAGCTCACGGCTCCCACCACAACCACCGTCACGCGCCACCTCCGCCACTGCCACCATCACTGAGACACCACCACAACCCCCCTCCGCCTTCTCCTTCGGTAAACCCAACTCACGCGCCCTTATTTCCTATTTTCCTTTAATATTTTCGAAACCCTAATTTTTTTTTTATTTAATCCGAAAATAAATAGTGTTTTTATTAATAAAAATGGTGATATAAACTTGTTAAACACTCGTGTGGAAAACCCTCCCCTTTTTCTCGGCGTTGACCCGGTCAACTCAGTCAACCACCGAGTCAACTCGGTTGACTCGGTGCAAGTTTGATATTCATGTTATTTATTTTAGTTGGTTATGTTAATTTGTTGATGTTTTTGGATTTGGAAATTGTTTGAGGTCCGTTTGGTTGGTTTCAGTCGTGACAGCTGGCATATAGCCGAGCCGAGCCGTGACTCATGGTGAGTCACGGAAAGGCGATTTGTGGTTAAGACTAGTTTAGTGTTCATGATATTTGTGTTTGGTTTTGCAATTTGTGTTGCGGATTTTGGATTGTTTGTGAGTCTCGGTTGGATTTGGAATGAGGATTGGTAATAAACTTGTGTTGAATATTAGATTAGTATTCTTGGATATGTTTTGGAATTTGAGTCTGTCGAGTTGAATTTGGTTATGGATTTAGTATTGAAATTTTGATTAAGGATATAGAGTTGGATTAGGATTAGATAGTATGGATTTGGTTGTGTTTGTGTTGTATATAGTTGCGGCCGAGAGCCTCAACGGCTCGGGATGAGTCGAGCCGTGACTCACGAGAGTTACGGCGAAGTTATTTTACTTGTTCGCTTATTTGTTTATTTGCGTCACGTCATGGTTGCTTATTTAGTCGTTATTTATTTATTATTCGTGTTACGAATTGGTGTTTGGTATATAATTTACATATGGATATACTTGTATATAATTCGACTGGTATCGATTGGATGTTTCGGGATGTTTCATATGGATATACTATTATTGATTTGGACTATTATGTGAATTGGACAAGGATTGGACATATTGGATTTACGGTATTGGTTGATTGGACTATTATGGACCCTTTGGAACATAAGACGGAAGGGTACGTTAGACTCATAAGAATTTAACATATCTAGACCCGAACTATACGAAATGGTTGATAAAACTAAACAACTAATATTCACGTGAATAATATGTTCAATTATATATAATAACTTATAAAACTTGACGATCATTGAGTTATTTAAATGAGTCATATGACTTGGAAACGTCTTATAAACGGGCGTATCATGCCAAAATTTCATTAAATCATTTATAAAACTTAATCTTTTACCGACATTCTAAAAACATTTTCAAACCTTATACGATTTGACATTTTATCAACTATTTTGGGAAAAATGGGTAAATACTGAAACTACATATTGTTGTTTGCTTATTTGTTTATTTGTTTTATGTCCTCTTTTCTCGTCAGTAATTCTCTATTCTTTTCGTATTTCCTTTCCTTCTTCTTTCATATTCTTGAGTATTCATTCGTATTCGCCGACTTTTCCTATCTTCCTTTTCTAAAATATCCACACGAGTCTTAAACTTTCCTTTTCTTTCAAACGCCATTGAAAACTAAACCTTTTTATAATAACACAAGTATTCAACGAATGCTACTTCATAAATTACATGAGTATTATTTCTGAAACATGTTACTTGTTAAGTTGTGTCGATCCAGTACCGTTATGCTTGTACTTTCTGAATGTCATTGTGCTCTACTTTTGATATCATCGTTGTGCCTTTACTCCTTGATGCCAGTTGTGATGTTTGTGATATTTTGCATTGCTGCATACTGAGGTGAGTTCATAGCCCCACTTTTTATTTGCTTAGACTGTTTTATAAACTACTTGGAAACGTCTTATAAACGGGCGTATCATGCCAAAATTTCATTAAATCATTTATAAAACTTAATCTTTTACTGACATTCTAAAAACATTTTCAAACCTTATACGATTTGACATTTTATCAACTATTTTGGGAAAAATGGGTAAATACTGAAACTACATATTGTTGTTTGCTTATTTGTTTATTTGTTTTATGTCCTCTTTTCTCGTCAGTAATTCTCTATTCTTTTCGTATTTCCTTTCCTTCTTCTTTCATATTCTTGAGTATTCATTCGTATTCGCCGACTTTTCCTATCTTCCTTTTCTAAAATATCCACACGAGTCTTAAACTTTCCTTTTCTTTCAAACGCCATTGAAAACTAAACCTTTTTATAATAACACAAGTATTCAACGAATGCTACTTCATAAATTACATGAGTATTATTTCTGAAACATGTTACTTGTTAAGTTGTGTCAATCCAGTACCGTTATGCTTGTACTTTCTGAATGTCATTGTGCTCTACTTTTGATATCATCATTGTGCCTTTACTCCTTGATGCCAGTTGTGATGTTTGTGATATTTTGCATTGCTGCATACTGAGGTGAGTTCATAGCCCCACTTTTTATTTGCTTAGACTGTTTTATAAACTACTTGGGGTGAGATACATGCTACTGTTTTGAATATGATCACAATAGTTTGAAAACTATACATTGAACTGAAAACTATGGTTTCTGCTATCTGAAAGTGTACTTTGAACTGAAAACTATGCTTTATGCTTTCTGAAACTTTAATTGTGCTGGAACAACATTTATACTTTTCTGGTACTATGAGTGAAGCAGTAGCCACTTTCGAACCACTTGATAAGCACTAAGTACCTTCCTTGCCAACAGCATGTCCCTCGATCATGAACCATTAATCAGCTGCGGGTGAGCGCGATTATAGTTTATAGGCCTATAGGATTTGACCATCCCACCCCTGTTGACCGGGTAGGCAACATGGGTGTGCTATAATTGAGTTAACTAGGTATTTGGCAAGATACCTAGCTTTGGGGGCAACTATTATGATTATGAAATTCCGCAGTTACTGTCGACTTACGCCAGAGTTACTGGTTCCGGTTAACGCTTTGTGTGTCATGAGCTTAGTGCAGTGGTAATATTTGAACTTTCGGGCGTATAACAACGTAGCCCGCTTTCTTGGAAACTTTATATATTGTGATCAACTACTACTTTATTTAAACCTATGAATTCACTCAACCTTTGTGTTGACTTTTAGCATGTTTATCTCAGGTGTTAGATCTTTTCCGCTGCATATCTTACTTTTGGAGGAGCTTGGCGAAGGGCATGGATGGTCATAGAAGACTCTGAAAACTGTTTAGGACCGCTTTAAATCCTCTTTAAACCTATATCTTCCGCACTATTTTTACACGATGTAAATTTAAATATTTATTATTATGAATTTTCTTCTAAACCAGTTTAAGCAAAACCGTTCTTCGTACCCTGTGTTGTGACAACTATCGAATAACACCCCACAACTTGTATGCTTCCGCTAATCCGATTTCGGGGTGTTACAATATGTGTGTGTGTGTGTATGTGTGTGTATGTGCATCGTACTCTAACTTGTTTTTGTAGCACAACGCCATAGCTCGATTCCCCGGTGCCCTCATCTAGGGGGAGCAATAAGCAAGGGGGAGCATTAGTACCGTCAATTTCTTTCCTCTCTATATATCGACGAAGCCTTTTTGATTCTACAAAAAGAGGGAGAAGTAAACGAAAACTCATTAAAAACTTATTAACAATATAATTTTACCTGACGTGAGTTTATATTTTGTAATCATCAAAAATTGGGAGATTGTTAATACAAATAATGTCAAAAACGTCATTTGTATTATTCGGTCTCCAAACGTTTTGATAAACACAAAATATAAAAACACGATACGTAAAACTACATTTCATAAGTTTTTAACCGAAGAAAATCGTTTCAACAACACATCAACTACAACATCACTTCAGGTATAAACAAACACAATACCGACATCAATAAAGTGATCAAAGAATTTATTTTCTCAAAACTTCACATTTTTATGTGACAAAACATTTTTACAAAAATATTTTTGTAATTAAAAAGAAATGTTTTATTAAACAAAATAAATTTGAATCTCAAATTTCCCAACAGCTAGTTTTCCCACCTAAAACCAGATAAATTTTTCACCAGATAAACTTTCACCACATCAGGACAAAAATAGGAGCGTATGTTGGACGGTCCCGTAAACATGGCGACGGTCCCTTATATATATTGGACCGTCCAGTATTTAAAGGACTGTCCCCCGCTCCTCCTGGTGCCTATAAATACTGCACTGTTTTCTCAAAAAAACAAACCCTCTTTGCACAAAAACATTCTGTTCTTTCTTCCTCTTTTCTTTGATCACTATAACGTGTCGGTATGTGTTTATAAGTGATCCCATTACCCTCTATATCAAATTGCAAGAGAAGAACGCTCGTATTCGACAAGAAACGAAGTGTTAAAGTCATCACACACAAACGTATCTTGTGTTACGATTCTCTTCTTCCCCCCAAACTCTCTGGGTATATATTGCAAATTTGTGTACCTGACTTGTGTGTGAGTCGTGATTAGGTGTGTTAGGAGAAAAACAGACAAAGTGTAAGTCCAAGAAGTATTGTATCTAGATTAGGACTTTATGTAAGTCGGTGTCGGTGTGTGTGAAGACTTGGACTTGGTGTGAGTCCTTGAAGTGAAGATTAGGACCTAGTGAAGGTTCGTAAAGACTTGGATCGAGTGAAGATTCAAGTGGACGGGATAATCGTCTGTGTGAAGATTTGGACGGGGTGATCGTCCGTGTGAAGACTTGGATTATGTGTAAATCCAAGTGGACAAGAGTGGCTTTGTGTAGATTGGTTCTAGCTAGGATTAGGACACGACATTCCGCTTAGTGTCATTAAACTTGGTGTAAGCTTCTTGTACGGTTTGCTCCGCCTGAAGGGAGTGTGTTAACATAGTAATTGTGAACTCTCGAGTGTGGTACTCGGGGAGTGGAGTAGGGCGAATAGTGAGCTTCGTGCCGAACCACTATAAATCTCTATGTCTCGGTTTGGTTGTGTTTCTTCCTTTATCTCCTATCTTTACTTTACTTACTTTACTAGTTGTTATTGTGTTCATAAGATATCACATAACTATTGAATCTAACGGTTTTACAAAAAGAACATAATAGAACTAAAAAGTTTCTTAAAACGTAATTCTAAACGGTGAAACTATTCAACCCCCTTTCTAGTTTCTACATATTTTCCTCTTAGTTCCCTACGTGATGCCGTTATATTAGAAAGCCACGCGGGTGGTCTTGCGGGTCACTTTGGTCGTGATAAGACCTTGGCTCTCCTTCATGATCAGCTTTATTGGCCTCGCATGGGGAGAGATGTTAACCGTATTGTGGAGAGGTATCGGATATGTCATCTCGCTAAGACTCATGGCACTAATGCAGGTTCGTATACCCCATTACCTGTTCTCAACACCCCCTAGGAAGATGTTAGTCTTGATTTTGTGTAGGGATTACCGCGTGCCCAACGCCATAAAGATTCTGTGATGGTCGTAGTCGATCGGTTTTCTAAAATGGCTCATTTTGTTCCCTGTTCGAAGATGTTTGATGCGAGTCAAGTTGCTAAGTTTTATTTTTCTAAGATTGTTAAGCTTCATGGTGTTTCTAAAACACTCACTTCTGATCGTGGTGTGAAGTTTGTTAGTCACTTTTGGTGTACTTTATGGGCATGAATGGGTTCTAAGTTGCAATTCAGTAGTTCCCATCATCCACAGACTGATGGCATGCCGAGGTCACTAATCGAAGTTTGCTTAATCTTCTACGAAGCTTATGTCGTGACAGCCCAAAACAGTGGGATCTTACTCTTCCACAAGCTGAGTTTGCATTTAACAGGTCCGTTAATCGTACGACGGGCAAGAGCCCGTTTGAGGTTGTGTATGGTCGCAACCCTATCACACCCCTTGATTTGGCACCTATTCCCAGGACTGAACCAACTAACGGGGATGCTGAACAGCAGGCCACGGATATTACGCAGTTACATCAGCAAGTTCACGAACAGATTCTTCATCACAACAAACATTATGCTGCCCGAGCAAATAAACATCGCAAGCGTGTTATATATAAAGAGGGTGATCTGGTGTGGCTTCAATTGCGTAAAGAGAGGTTTCCAGCAGGTCGTTTTAGGAAACTAAAGCCTCGGGTTGATGGTCCTTTTCGCGTGCTCAAGAAGGTTAACGACAACGCTTACAAAATCAATCTTCCTGGTCACTATAATGTGTCTGCTACTTTTAACGTGGCTTACTTGTCACCATATAAAGGCGAGGGTGACGACTATCCAGACTCGAGGTCGAGTCTTTCCGAAGAAGGGGAGGATGATGCAGTAAACGACACATAACAACACAACCACCAGCCAATCAGGATCGTTTAGGGCAAAAAATGGCTTTTTTTTCAATCTTATAAGTTTTATTTTGAACTTTGGGATTTGTTTTCTTTTTCGTATTTTTTTATTTTCGTCTAGGACTTGTTTCCTTTTGTGGTTAGACATATAATCTGTGTTAGGGTTTCATAAACTCAGTTTTTGATTATTATTGACGGCTAATAATGAATCTCTTTTATTGAGAATTCGGTTATTTGCTTGTTCTTGATTATTCCGTTTATTGTTTGGCCATCGATCCAGCATTAACATGGCTAAAAGTGAAAAAAGTCAGATTTATCTCTTTTCCTTCCCTATTTCCGCTAAAACCTGCAATACCAAAAACAAAGAGACGAAACTTACGAAAACAAAAACAAACACAAGCTTTATAACACAAAAACAAACACAAACATCACAAGAACACTACACAAAAACAAAAACCCATACAAAGATTTTCATTTATTTTTTAAATACACACAAACTCCCGTTATAGGCGGCATGGTACTTATAACGCACGCACCTTTCGGTGCAATATGCCGCCGTTATAAGCAATGGCAGAACTAGGAAAATACGATGCGGGGGCAAATTTTTTTTTTTTTTTTTTTTTTTTTTTTTTTTGACGATAGCTACAAAATGTGGAAGAAAAAACTAGATTTGAAATGATAAATCGAGTATTGTTACTTAGAGATGAAGGATTTAGAAGGTTTTAAAGTGTTGAATGTTATATTTTACAATTTAGGTGAGGGCAATATGAATTTTGAGTGAGGGCACTTTCCAAAAAAAGGTCAAAATTATAAATAAATAAAATTATACTAAAATTGCAACTTTTTTTGCTAGT
Organism: Artemisia tridentata subsp. tridentata; assembly: GCA_021014915.2. Classification (NCBI taxonomy): domain Eukaryota; kingdom Viridiplantae; phylum Streptophyta; class Magnoliopsida; order Asterales; family Asteraceae; genus Artemisia; species Artemisia tridentata. Next base: position 297,991,704 of record CP139505.1, on the reverse strand, counting down.
AATAGGAGGCACCGCCACCCATACCACATACATAAGTCCACCCCTGGTTATAAGTACCAAATGGTGTCTATAACGAGCGTATAAAACTCTGCAGCGTGCACTTTTCCAACATCACTTTCCTTGTAGTATAGTATATTATTCATTGTCGTTAGCTATATAGTTTCCACAATTTTCTGTTCTGCATTCTTGTAGTTGCATGTCCTAATCATTTTAATCTAGAAAGTAATAAATAAAGTTAAAAAAAAAACAGTAGATTCACGATGCTATAATTCAAATATGATCTTTTTAGACTTTCCCACACAATGTGTTTCTAATAATCACGAGCATGCGTTAAATATTAATCTCTCCGTCTCAAAATTATTGTCCTCTTTTGACTTTTACGGTCATTGTTTTTCAACTTTGACTTTAAATATTTTTGTTTATATTACATAATACTTGATACAAAATATATGAACGGATTAAGTTTTAAATGTATTTTCATTGGTATAATTTTTATCAAAAATTGTATAACACAAACAAAAATATTTATAGTCAAAGTTGAGAAAAAAAGATCGAAAAAGTCAAAAGGGGACAATAATTTTAGGACAGATGGAATACTACTTACTACTTATTGTTTCTTAATTTTACTTTCTGTTTAATTAGACCGAAAGTAACAAAAACGGAATATTATAATCAATAATTAAAATCGCTATTCACATATTATATTCAAAAATAGAATCAAATTATAATAATGTTAATTCATGCCAAAGTTATGATGGCCAAATCCTAACAAAATAAAATAAAGTAACTCGTTTTGGAAGTTCTTACAAATTAATTTATGGAATATGCGTTAAAAGTTATAAGCACTCACCTACACTTTAATTATCTAGAAATATGCACTAAATATATTGGGCATTGAAAAGGTGTAAAATCGTATGTAACTTCACTGTGAAGCTTAATTGGAATAGAAAACCCAAAGTGTGTATGGTCGGCTAAGAAGAAAAATGAAGTTTTTCCTTGTTCATATTAAACTAAGATAAATTCCCGAACAGACAAACTGAATCTTAATTTCCAAGTCATGCAATTTAGAAATACAAAAGAATCTTCTTTTTGTTGTCTTGTATAGTAAAATTTTAATTCGTACACACTGAAAGCACTTTGTGAAAGTGCAATTAGTTGACAATTTCTTGTTTATCATTCGTTGACTTTTAATAATAACACTATTTTTAAAAGTAACGCCTCTTCACAATAAACTACCGAAGTCCTGATCATCTTCCTCAATAAAAACTACAAAAAAATCATGTAACTAAAAGATACATAGCTACTAATATTCCTCAGCTTAAGGTCCACTTTATACAAAGTGAGGTTGGCCAACTAAAAATGCAGTTCGTGGAAAGTGACCTATCGGGTTAAGTATATCATCTTTGGTGATTTAATTTGTATACTTAATATTTATGCAAGGCTACTTGCACATTTCCTGTTAATAGGATAGAAATGAGTTCTGTGAGATATGAGTGTGCATATAAGATTTAAACTTCAGACTCCGTTACACCATATATATAATTTGATACTCCGTAATATTGTCACATTTATTTTCGGGTTATATTATAATAAGACAATGTCATTCCACTGCACTGTGCCAAGTCGCTAGCCATTTCACGACTCGGAAAATTATACCTAACAATGTTTCGGCTGACGACCAATGAATTTAATCTCTAAAAGTTGCGGAAAAAGCAGTATGGCTGAATTTGAAGATAAAACTTATAGATTATCTTAAACAAGCTTTAACATTAATAAAGACGGCCCTTAATTTGAGTTCTTGTGCAAGCTTTAAACAAGCAGTAACAGAATTTAGGTTAAGATGAGATGGCCTTTTTTGCTATTTGGTGATGCATGGAAGGTGGAGGGGGTTAAGTATGAACATAGAAATATTGCTCATAGTGGGTTCATGGCACCCTAATGATTGCTTATTTGCTATTAATAAACTAGTTCAAATAAGGGAGTGTTTTTTCATATGCTTTAAAAGCTTAAACAAAACATAATAATTGCAAATATCCCATTATATATCATAGTGCTTAAATGAGTATCTACTCGATCAAGACGTGTTGTGATTGATAAATAGTTGAGCCAGCATTCATGACTTCATAATTATTGTTTAATTATCATTTAAATTTTCATCGAGTCCAAAATTGATATTTTGTACTTTCCAAAAAATTATTTATTATTAATTAGTAAGGTATATAGTGTAGTAATTGTCGTTATTACAGTATTTTTTTAAGAAGCAAGAAACCCTAGCGATGCGTGTTGATGATTTTTGTATTTGGAAGTGTTACTTAATATCGGTTTGATCATCTGATTCATATTCTAATCCATATTATATTATTACTGCATAAATAGTGTCATATAAAAGTTGAGGTTAAAATATTCATTTAACAACATTGATATCAGCAAATATTTTTCCATACACATTTCATTTTGTGTATAGATGATGGCAAAAGGTTATAACATGCCACTTTAAGTTGTCTCTTGATGAAATATGGTTGTCAATCATTCTGCAAGCATATATATCAGTTAAAGTAAATTCCATATTGTCAATTTAAATGATACACAATGGATGGTCACTACTTAATTAGACAATAGGAAATTATTCCCCAAGAGTTATATACATTTGTAATTTGTTTGTCTAAGCATTGGAATTCATGACAATGATAGAAGTTACCACCCACGAAAAAGAACTCAGGGACCCGCACAAAATTTATGCTTTTTTTTATTTTTGTGTGAGTTTCTGAGTACTTTTTCGTGAGTCCCTGAATTGTTTTGGTGTGCTTAACTTGTTGTCTTATAACACAAGTTAGAAAAACTCAAAATAAAATGATAATTAGGTGAGAAATACAGTGGATGCAGAAGGGAAAAAACGACAAAACGTAATTCAGTGTCCTACTTTTCGCAGTATGCTACGAAGTTGAGCAAAAGTTTTAAATAAATGTCATCTTGGACGTCACTTATGCAAGTTTCCCTAATAAAGTCACAACGTGAAATGGATAATATACATACCTATCAGGGGAACAGTCGTTTACTGCACATATTTTGTCTCTAAATAAATACAGACGCAGAAATAGATTTAGGCCGTTAGCATTTACTTAATCGGCCCAATTTATAATAATATATGTTTATCTAGAAGCTACTTTAATTTCATGATCCATTATAGTCAGATTAAATGTAAATGACGGGCCAGTTGGGCCGTTTCTTAGGTTTAAGAAGCGTTGTCATCAACATTGTAGTCACAAACTTAAAAATGTAATCCGTATTCTTTGAGTTAGCAAAAACTTGTAACTTTCATGATTAAAATGTGAGAGATCTCAATTTTTAATCATGACTAGCGCAAAGTTACATAAATTTGTTATGCCAACCTCCTAGAAGAGAGGGATATTAAAAAAGAAAAATATACCTTTTGCAATATGAAAATAGCCCTTGATTTGTCAACACACGTTTCTAGTAACGCCCATTTTGATTATTCATATCTTCGCTGCGCGTATTACTACAAGAAAAAGGTCTTTTAGTGACACTTGTTATAATGATACATGTAATAAGTGTGAGCAAAAGTCCACATATCCTTACACTTTAAGAGAAAGTGTGAGCATAGTTTTAATTTTATTTACACATTTTGAAAAGTGTAAGCAAAAGTGTGAGTTTTCCTTACACATTATAAAAAGTGTGAGGAGATACGAAGTTTTACTTACACTTTTTGTAAAGTATAAGTAAAAGTTTAGTGTTTTACCCACACTTTTTGTAAGTGTGAGCAAAAGTCTAAATTTGTACCTACATTTTTTATTAAGTGTGAGCAAATGTATTCTTTTACCTACACTTTTTTGTAAGTGTAAGCAAATATATGGTTTTTACCTACACTTTTTATAAATGTGAGTAAATGTACAGTTTTACTTAGTGGTGAGTGAAACCGACTGAAAACCGAATCGGACCGAAAAATCGAGCCGAACCGGTCTAACTCAAACCGAACCAACCTTACTCAGTTCGGGTTTTTCTTTACATATTATGGTTTTTGGATTCGGTTTGGCTCGGTTCGAGAAAAAAAAACCTAAACCATCTAAACCAAACCGGTTCGGTTCGGTTTTGGTTTGACTCCATTCACTTTGGTTCGTTTCTCGGTTCATGTTTTTCTCATAATCGGTTTTTAATTCAGTTCAGTTTTGACCCAATGATCGACCCTTGTTTTACTACACTTTAAAAAAAATATGAATACGTATGATTTGTCTATAGTTTAAAATTATACATCATTTAACTCTATTACCTTTTAATATAATATAAAATATAACACAAAAAACAAGTCATTTACCATATCACTTTCTATAAAATTCTTAACCGAAACTCTATTTTTATCTTTTTTATAAAAAACTTTTTTTAATCACATTTAAAACCGAACACCCCCAAATTAAAACAGCTCAAACACTCCCAAATTAAAACACTCCCAAATTAGAAAAAGATCGAGTTAAAACGTCCTGCTCAAACCGCTCAGGTATTCGTTAATTTAGCACTAAAATTATACAGCTATTAGTTGTGATTCGTTGAATTTTAGCACTAAAATTGTTGTTGATAATGAATCTGACTCAAATTTTGATGCATGTAAGATGTTTGATGATATGCTTAACTCAAATTGATAGTTGAATCTGATGCATGTAAGATGTTTGATGATATGCTTAACTCAAATTGATAGTTGAATCTGATGCATGTAAGATGTTTGATGATATGCTTAACTCAAATGTCGAGCGACTAGAAATTTATGAGGTAACATCTATAAATTTTGTATAGTTTATGGCGAAAATATGTGTTAAATTATTGTCGACTGTCTCCCACTTAGATGCCTTTGAATACGAGAAAACGATAATAAGTTGTTATATGACTAGTGAATACTAAATAGAATACAGTTAGATACTGATTTATTGCATGATCAGTTTAGTTGGATACTGATGGAAATTCATATATATTGATATTTCTTGATAGTTGTTTAAGCTTTGATGGATAGATCTTGGATGTATTTTGCACCGAGAGCAAGTCCACAATATGTAGAAGGCGTAGAATATTTTTTAGACTTTGCTTTTGAGAAAACAAGTAATAATGGGAAGATTTTGTGTCCGTGCATTGATTGTCACAATATGTCATTCCTTACAAGAGATAAAGTGTACGATCACCTTATATGTTCGGGTTTCAAAAAAAATTACTCAATTTGGAAAGAGCACGGGGAAGTTTGTAAGGCATCATCATCTAGAATGATGTCAGGGGAGGAAGGAATATTTTCACATGACATGGATGGTTTATTGGGTGACCTATTCCTATCAGCCCCATTGGAAAGTGGTGTAGATATGGGTGAAAGTGAAATTAACGCAGATCCAATAAACAGTGAGCCCGTGGAACAAAATGAGAAAAAGAAATTTGACGCTTTACTTAAGGAAGCTGAGCAGAAAATTTACATGGATGCTAAGTACACCAAGTTATCTTGTCTAGTACATCTATATCATTTGAAGAGCTTAAATGGTTGGAGCAACAAGTCATTCTCGATGTTGCTAGAGTTCTTACAGGATTTGTTGCCTACAGGGAATCTGATGCCAAAAACTACGCATCAAGTCAAAAAGATTCTAGCAAATTTAGGACTTAGTTATGAAAAAATTCATGCATGTCCAAATGGGTGCATGTTATTTTGGGATGGTAGTGAGAAAGAAGAAGTATGCTCCATTTGTGAAGCTTCAAGATGGACATCAGCCCCAAATAATCCCGATGAAGTAGTCCCAACCGATCCAGATGAAGTAGTGGGTCCACAAAAGAAGAAGGCAGCAAACATTTTACGTTGGTTTCCCTTAAAACCAAGACTTCAAAGGCTGTTTATGTCTTCCAAGACTGCTAGCCTTATGACTTGGCATCATAAAGAAAGAAAGAAAGATGGAAAAATGCGACACCCGGCTGATGGATTAGCATGGAAAGCCTTTGATAAAAGATATTCTGAATTTTCAAGTGACCCACGAAATGTAAGATTAGGTATTGCAAGTGATGGTTTCAACCCCTTTAGGACAATGAATGTATCATATAGCATTTGGCCGGTCTTTGTCATTCCGTATAACCTACCTCCATGGTACGTTATGAAGCAAAGTAACTTCACTCTTTCTTTACTTATTCCTGGTCCAAAAGGCCCTGGAAACAAGATCAATGTTTATATGCAACCCCTAATAAAAGAGTTAAAGGATTTGTGGGATGATGGTGTTGAAACTTTTGATGCTGCTACAAATGAAGTGTTTCGCTTAAAGGCTGCTCTCCATTCTACAATATCTGATTTTCCAGGTTATGCCAACCTTTCTGGATGGAGCACCAAGGGTGAATATGCATGTCCCGTGTGTGCGTTTGATAAGTCTTCAAAATGGCTCGAGCATGGAAGAAAATGGTGCTATATGGGTCATAGAAGATGGCTTCAACATCATCATTCTTGGCGTAAAGACACTAAATCTTTTGATGGAGATGAAGATTTAAGACATGCTCCTGTCCATCATTCTGGAGATGTGATTTTTAATCACTTGAATCACATTGATTTTCTAACTGAGAATGTTGATAAGAGCCCTTGGAAAAAGAAAAGCATTTTCTTCATGCTACCTTACTGGAAACATGTGTTGTTGCGTCACAGTCTTGACGTGATGCACATTGAAAAAAATGTCTGTGACAACATTATTGGGACTTTGCTAGCGCAACAAGGGAAGTCAAAGGACAATATGAAAGCACGTTTAGACATGCAAAAAATGGGTATACGAAAGGAGCTTCACCCAAAAAAGCATCCTCGCAATGATAATATGTATATCCCAAAAGCATGTTATGTAATGACTCAAGACGAGAAAGATGTTTTCTTGCAAACCCTCAAATCTATCAAGCCTCCTGATGAATATTCATCTAATATTTCACGTTGTGTGCAAATAAAAGAAAGAAAGCTTATTGGGATGAAAAGCTACGATTGCCACATGTTGATGCAAGAATACTTGCCTATCGCACTACGTGGAACTTTGCCTAATCACGTGAGCATAGTTTTAATTGAGCTATGTGATTTTTTTAGACACATTTGCCTAAAAGATTTAACAGAAGATGATCTTGATTTTCTGGAATCTCGAGTTGCTGTGACATTATGCAAGCTGGAAAAAATATTTCCTCCTTCCTTCTTTACTGTAATGGTTCATCTAGTGATTCATTTAGTTAGAGAGGTGCGGCTTGGAGGTCCTGTAGCTTTTCGCTGGATGTACCCTATTGAAAGGTAGACTCTTATTACATGTTTATCTTTCAATTAGTTATCTGAAAAGTTAATGTGTTCATAATACCATTTAACTCCTACAGGGACTTGTCAACTCTCAAATCATATGTCAATAATAAAGCGTTTCCAGAAGGCTCAATAGCCGAAGGGTACCTCGCTCGTGAAAGCTTGACTTTTTGCTCTCGCTACTTTTCTGGAGTAGAAACCTTGTTTACACGACCACTAAGGAATGATGATGATGACAATCAAAATGAGATTGAAGTATCAAATATACTTTGCCCCGGGCGAGCATTAGGACAACATATGCATTCAGACTTGCCAGCTCATAAAAGGAAGACATCCTGCAACTCTGAAATTGATGCAAAGTCGCTTAAACAAGCACACCGTTACGTGCTATTTAATGTTGAATCAATCACACCTTTTCGAGAGTAAGAGGATTGCTTATCCTTGTATTTAATATAGTTCTCATAAGGTAAATTACTTATATTAAGCTTCTGAATTTTAAGGGAACATAAGAGTATCATCAAAGGACAAAACCGTAAACGTCGCCTACCCGAGTTTGAGCTTGAAAAGATTCACTGTGAGAAATTCAGTGAATGGTTTCAAAAACGGGTACGTTTTGTATATTGTGATTAAAGGAAATCAATAACATAGCGTAATAAATTCAATTTTTATAGGTTGAACGCTTAGAAGAGCAAATGGACCCTAGAGTCACAGAAGAAGTAAAGTGGCTTGCTCGTGGTCCTAATGATTTTGTGAAACGATATTCAGGCTATTTGGTCAAAGGTTATCGTTTTCACACCAAAAACCACGAAAATTTATTAAAGTCTTAAAACAGTGGAGTAGTTGTAACCGTAATGGGCACAAGTTCTGCTCTAGAAGTGGTGAACTTCTACGGGTCATTGAAGGAAATTGTTGAATTGAACTATTCTGGTAAAATAAGGGTCGTGTTATTTAGATGTGATTGGGTCGACATCAATCAAGGCTGCAAACGAGATGAATTCGGTATTACACTGGTGAACTTTTCATATGCGACACATACCGGTGTTAATCTACATGATGACCCTTTTGTACTCGCGTCCCAAGCTGATAAAGTTTTCTATGCTCAAGATCCAACTTTAGAAGGCTGGTTTGCTGTTCGGCATGTTAGAGTCAGGGATGCTTTTAACATGGGATGCAATGCTGATCAAAATAGCTTATATTCAATTCCTCGAACATTTGATGTACCAAGCCTTCATAGAATTGATGTTGATGGTGATGATGGGATAGATGTGGCACCAAATGTGGAAGATGAAGAGAGTGAAAATGAAGAAGATGAAGATTCATAGTTTTTTTCATTTTTGCTATCTGAGTACTACTTAATAATTGTCATAGTTTGTTTATGAAGTACACTATATATAATATAGCTGTTTGTGGCATGTACTTATGGATACTTTTTTTTGTTATCAGCTTTATGTTTATTACTTTATTACTGGAAAGTTCAAGCCCCATTGCTAACACTTTTATGTTTATATGATAGAGCTTCATTGGATCTAATGTGGTAAGTAACATCGAGCAAGATTGCTAAAACTTTTATGTTTTCTGCACAGAATGAAAAGGATACGCATATTTTCATCGAAAGAAGTGGAACAACCTGTGGGATCTACAACTCAAGCTACGGGATCCACAACTCAAGCGGCTAATACTTCTTCTCAACAAAGCCATAATGCGATTGCTGGACAACCTTCACAACCAGGTATTTTCTCGCTTGTTATACATAGTTACAGTTTCGCTAGAAGTAGTCACATCAAGGGTTAATATAGGTAGCATATAGAAGAAATGGTTCTGAAAACAAACTTAAGTACACATTATTTTGTTTTTTACAGCACCACGAAAGAAAGCACGAGGTCCAACTAAGAAAAAGGGGATATGGAACTTAAAAAGTCACGAGCAAGTTGTGGTCACACTTAATAGGCTTGGCCAGCCAATTGGAGACGAAGCAAATGAGCTGACCAACTTCCTTGGCACACTTGTGAGGATGTCTCAACATATTGGAATTGATTATGAGGAGTGGAGGAAGGTTCCTGAGAATAAAAAGGAGGATCTATGGAGCATTGTGAAGGTAAATTGTCCTAAAATTATATTATTTATGATTTTTTTTATTATTTTTTTTGAAAGAGAATTTGTTTGTTTTATGTATGAGTAATCACAAATATTTGATTGTAGGAAAAGTTTATATTTGAGCCAGCTGAATCAGTAGAAATAAAGGATTGGATAATGACAGACATGTCAAGTAAGTGGAGAACATGGAAGTATGAACTTAAAAAAAGTTCATTCGATCCAAGTTTGATAGTGGATGAAATCGTGGCGTTACAGACTGACGACAGAGTGAATATAGATCAATTCAGGACATTAGTTGCTAGTTGGTTCATTGAAAAAAAACAGGTTCATGAACATGATGATTGCTTATTTATCAAACCTGAGTTTTATTTGAATAATTTTCGAATTTTACAAGTGGATAAGTGTTACCTTTGCTTAATTTACAGGTGGAAGCTGAGAATAGGAAGATAAATCGCTCAAATTCGGATGAGCCTCACGTCACTGGGAGCAAATCATTTGCACGTATATCTGATGAGGAGGTCACTTTTTTTTTTACTTTTTTTTGTCATTTTCAAAATTCATAAAGCCTTTGCAATTTTGGAAATTCTAACTTTATCAGTTGTGTACTTTTTTTTATTGTAGACCCAAAAGAACAAGGGTGTTCCACCATCTCGTGGGGATATGTACTGTTTGACTCGTACTAATAAAGCCGGGGTTGTGCATGCTAAAGCTGCTAAAGTTGTGGTATGATTAATAGACATTAAATCTACTTAGAATTAAAATGTCACCTAAATCAATGATATGGTATCATGATGTATGATAAGTTTTGTAAATATATGTTGTGTATGTTAGATCAGGTAGAGTAATACATATGGAGTCAATTTACTAGTTTTGTAAAAGCTGGAAACATACTTGTCTGTTAAAATATCAAGGTAGTAATTTTCTCCAAATGATTGTACAAATTACAGGAAGCGATAAAAACCAGGCGTGAATCTAGCACCGCTCAAGAGATAAGGACAGATGGGTCTCCTTTTTGGATAGATGATGACTTATCTAAAGTCAAAGGACCTGAAAAGGGAAGTAATGTTCGTTGTGTGGGTAAGTTCTCTGCTGCAAAGAAAAGAAAGGTTCAGGATCCTCAAGTTCCTCTACTACAGGCTCAAGTGAAAGGTCTTCGCGAGGATTTGATGAGTTTGGTTGCTGCTGTCAAAGAACATATACCAGGACTGAATTTGTCCACTATCATAAGTCGTGCTAACACTAACATGGAGGTAACAACACTTTGTTGGTTGTCATTTAAATTATACGTGAATGTGTGAAATAGGTGTTTTTCTTCCATCCTAATAACTTTTTTCCTATCTCTTTATTAGGGTGATGATGCATGCAGTGTTCCTGATAATAACCATGCTCATAATCTGAAAAATACAAGATCAGCTGGCGCAAGTCATCATCCCAAGAATTCAAGATCCACTGTTACAAGTGCTCATCCAAAGGATTCAAGATCAACCGCTACAAGTCCTCCTCCAAAGAATCCAACATCTGGTACGAGTCCTCATCCAAAGAATCCAGCAGCATCTGGTATGGGTCCTCAACCAAAGAATCCATCTGGTACGGGTCCTCAACCAAAGAATCCAACATCAGGTCCAAGTCGTCAACGCTATTCATATTACAGGTATGCATATGGAAAACAATATTAAAATATATTGCATTTTTTTCTACTTTTCAAATATATACAAACCCGACCCATTTGACCCATTTCAAAACATGTCCTTTTTTTTCACCTGTATTATTTAGATTCAAACCGGACCCATTATGAGTCATTATGAACCTGTAATGACCATTTGCTATTATTTAGAATACCCATTTGCTATTATCAAGAACCTGTATTCTTTGACCCATTTCATAAGTTTAGATACCCATTTGCTCAAGTTTATATACAAACCCGACGCATTATGAGATTCTCATAATCAGTTGTGCTTGTAAACTGGTCAGTTTGTGGAAGGTTGAATAAGTATGTTTCTTGGTTCATTTTGTGGAAGGCTGTAGATAAGTTGTTTTACAACCAGTGCAACATGTAAACTGGTCAGAGTTTACCAATTATGTCTTGTAATACAACAGTCTCGGCTACTGAAGCAGTGCACTGTCTTGGTGTATCTCTCTTGAGTTATTTGTGTGCAAATACTTGAAAATGTATTAACTTGATCTATTTTGACTAATAGGAAATGATGACAGAGTATTCAAGAGTTATAGAAGACATATTGATCATCTCAGGTAGGTATTTACTGGTGTTATGCTCGTGTTGGATAATGATTTCTATATGACTAGATTGGAAGTTCTGTACGGATGTAATTCCGATTAGGAAGTTTGTTATGGAAGTTCTGATTTTTGTAATGCTCATGTTGGATAATGATTTCAGTATGATGTTCCTGTATGACTGGATTCGAAATAATGTATGGACGTAATTCTGATTTGGAAGTTTTGTATGGAATTTCTGATTTTTGTAATGCTCCTCTTGGAAGTAATTCTGGAATTTAATGATCTGTATGTATGGAAAGTCAGGAAGTTCTCATTTGTGTTTGCAAAAGTATGTTTTTGCATTCCTGACACAAACTTGGTGTAGACAAAAGATTTAAACATGTACAGACACATCAAGTGTCAGCATAGGTGTGTCACCATAGACCTTTACCGTTGGAACTTATGCTGACACTTATTATATGTGAAGGAGAAGCTAATTTATCTTTTCCTGACACTTTTTACACTTTTCCTGACACTTTTTGTCTGTCAGCAAATGCAGTATATCTTGTAGTGTCGCTGCGCGTATTAGTTCAAAAAAAAAAAAAAAAAAAATCATCTTCGCTGCACGTACTGAACCTTGGATGAGATCTACAATAAGCTTGTATGCTCATTCATGGACAAATCTTAGTGGAGACCAGCCCTCCCAAAACTTTGAGGTTTTATTTATATTTGCTCAAAGGAAATACAACGTTGGCATTCTCAAACAAACAAATATAGCACGCGGCCCTCCCATAAAATCTACCTAAGTTCGTCTATGTGCTCATTAGAAGCTTGTTTCGGTTATTGAAACTCCGAGTCCTTTTTCGTGGGTCGCTGAATTCTTTTGGTGTGCCTAACTTGTGCCCTTGGGGCACAAGTTAAAAAAATCCTTCTATTTAATTATCTACTATTCCCCTAACTTCCCATAATCAGCCTTATCTCCTCGTAAACGCTTCCATTCTTCTCAAAATTTACACCGTGTTCACCGCTGCCGTCTCATTCTCATCATGATGACAGCCGCCTCGTCCATTTTCATGCACACCAGATTCCAACCAAATCGAAATCGAAGATGCCACGATCCAGTTGCGAAGTGAAGGTGACGTGACAAACAAACGAGACACCGTTCACACCTACCCGGATTCTACATTGCGATCGACTACGATCCGATTACGAATGGTTCGACAAAACGGCGTGGGCCCCACGATATTTGACAATGATCCCTTTCCCTTAAAACATTAAATTAAAATTTAGACTTTAAAAGTACACATAGTGAATTGCCTATAAATATGTACTTATACAGTTTCAGGAAATTTATACAACCAAATCTTGCCTTTTCATCATATCATTACGATGGATCATATTTGTTGGGAACACGTTTTGTATTATTCAAGTATTGATCATATTGTATTAAGGTTTCTTAGGCCTTTAGGTTTGTTATTAGGCCCAGCCCGTGTAGAAGGCCCATGGGCTGTGTCGTTTATTAAGTTTATCATGTTTATTTATGTATTATTAGAGTAATTAGGGCTACAAGCCCAAGTGCATGTAAAACTATAAATACCCCCTCCCACCTTAGGGAGAGGGGTTGGTTGATGAAGTTTAATCATTTTGTTATTAATGTGTGTTTATCATCTCCCATCCTCTCTTTCTCTCTCTAGCTTTCTCTCTCTAGATCTAGTAGGTAATTAGTGGTTAATTATAGTAGCTTAAATCATAAAAGTATTAAACATCAAGTGGTATCATTCGCCTAGGGGTAATTTAGGTTGTTAGAAGATTAGATCTAAGAAAAAATTAAGAAATTCGCATAATCAGTTTCATCAGATATCCTACTGTTCATCAGAGTTCTTTAGTCGAACGAATTGTTTTTAGTCGAACGAGCATCTTGATCGAACGGGCAAATTTAGTCGAACCAGAAACTTGATCGAAGGAGCTTTCATCGAACGAAGAAAAGGGTAGTCGAGTTAGACTTACTCTTCCAATTGATCGAACGAACTTGTTGATCGAACGAGCATCTTTGATCGAACGAGCAAACTTGATCGAACCATCAAATTTGATCGAACGAACAACTTTGATCGAACAATCAAACCTAATCGAACTATCAACTTTGATCGAACGAGTAATTTTGAATGAACCAACCATTTGATCGAAGGAACAACTAGATCGAAGGAACCAACTGATCGAAGGAACCAACTGATCGAAGGAACCATATTTTGATCGAAGGAATCAACTGATCGAAGGAACCAACTGATCGAAGGAACCATATTTTGATCGAAGGAGCAGTCTGATCGAACCAGTTGATCGAACCAGAATTACTTGGATTTCTTACGAGACTAACCGAGTTTCTAATCTTCCAACAACAACCGTCTTTATCCTTTAAAGATCCTTAACCGACACAAGCTACTACACGATGTCTCAACCACCACACTTTAATTACTACTACCAGCTACAGCAATATCCTCAACAACAACAATACTCTCAACAACAACAACAATTTCCTCAACAATATCAACAACATCATGCATTTGTGCAACAACATCAATTCATTCCTCCACCACAACTATCTCCACAACAAATAATGCAACAAAATTACCTTCAGAACAATCCTTCAGTATCCAGGGAACCTCACTGGTTTCATAAGATGTGTGAAGCTATAAGCAGTCAGCAATCTCGTCATGAGGCTGGAAATCAAGATGCTCCACCCATGTTAACACCTGGAAACTATGTGCAGTGGGCAAGTAGGTTTCTCCGATTCATTGAACTCCGCAAACCCCATGGACCGTATTTGAAGCATGTCATCACTGTGGGGCCCTTTACCGAACCAGTAATTGTTGTTCCAGCAACTCCTGAAAGAGCAGAAACATCCACTCCCGTTGCTGTTTCTAGCTATACAACCGAACAAGCCTTACAAGAAGAAGCAAATGGAATGGCAATGGCATTCATCCTTCAGGGAATTCCAAATCCCATCTATCGAAGTGTTGATGCTCAGAAGACTGCAAAGGACATGTGGGAGCATGTGCATCTTCTGATGGAAGGAACAGAGCTCAATCAGGAAGACCTTGAATCTAAATTGTACATGGAATTCAACAATTTTGTTATGGAACCAGGAGAAACAATCGAATCATACTACCACCGCTTCACCAAAGTTGTTAATGACCTTGATCGTTATGACATGAAGTTTCCAAGGATTGCAATCAACTCCAAATTTCTGGGATGCCTAGGTCCTGAATGGCAGAAATATGCAACATTTGTTAGGCAATCAAAGAAGATTGGTGAGATCAAATATGGATTGATTTATGATTTTTTCAAACAACATCAATCAGAGGTGGACAAAGAAGTGGCAGCAAGAGGAGGTTTCATACCAGGACCACAACCTAACTCGCTTGCACTAATGGCTCAACCAAACTTCTCTCTACCTTCTCAGGAATTTGGAAACTCATCTTATCAACCAAGCTTTCAACCTCAAAACCAACTTGTCCCATATGAAGCACCATCTCAACAATCAGGCAACCAAATGGTAACCTATAACAACACTGACTCCAACTTTTACACAAACAGTGAATATGATGAAGAAGAAGATGCATTCAACTCACTAAATGAAGCATTTGGGTTGATTGCAAAAGCGTTTGGGAAATTTACAAACAAGTCAAACAATCGACTTCGTTCATCCTCAAATACAAGGAATCAGGCAGTTATTAATGATGGTCGGGTAGAAATTCAGAACAGATCATCAGGGAGATTTGGTTCAGGGAACAAGGGGTTATGGGCACAAGGTTCAAGCTGGAGAACAAAGGTTTCAGTCTGGGGGTAATAGGAATTATATGGGGCAGATCAGAACAGGAATCAATTGAATGGAAAGGAATCAAAAGGCATTGCAAATACTTCAATCACATGCTACAACTGTGGAGGGAATGGTCATATGGCTACTGCATGTCCAAAGCCTCGTACTATGGGCAGTGCATATCACAAAGAAGCTCTCTTGATGGCACTTAAGGATGAGAAAGCAAGCTTAATGAATGTGAAAGAACAAAGCTTCATGGCAAATGCAGATTCAGATGATGATATGGAAGATCTTGAGGCAAACGCAGCTGTAATGCTCATGGCAAATATGCAGGAAATGAATATGTCTGAGACAGGCCCGGTCTACGATACTGACGGTCTTTCTCAGGTACATGATCCACAATGTTTACTACATGAGATTGCTTCACCTTCCGCATCTTCATCCTCAAGTGAAAATTCTGTTCAAAATGATTCACCATTCTCATCTTCTTTAGATAATCAAATCAACACTAATATATCATTTGATGATGATAGAACAGTTGTCTCATTTGATGATCCAATAGAAGATGACAATCATGATCAGATTGAACAAAATGAGCATTTGACTAATCAAGATTCGGAGCTTCAGGCCTTGCTAATGTCCACCCAATCACAAATAGAGAAGTGCAATGAAATTAATCAGACCTTAAAAGCCAAAATTGCAGTACTATCTCGGGACAATGAGTGCTATAAACAACAACTTTCTGGATACCAAAAACAAGAAAAACGTGAACAATGTTTTGAAATCGCTTTCCAAAAAGAATATGTCAAAGTTCAAGATTTGCAAAACCAAGTACGTGAATTAACCGATTCTAAGGCTGAGCTTCTCTCTCAAAAAGAAAAGGATCAATTTGAATTCAAAAAACAAATTGATTCCTTAAATTCTGAGATGTTAAAAACTCAATCTGAGCTTTCAACTTCTCAAAATCAACTTCTTGAGGAAAAGCAAGCCAGCAGCAAACGTGTTGATTCATATCTTGAGGAAATCGTCACCTTGGAAGCACAAGTTAAAGAATTTCAAAAAATTGTGTATAAAAATGGTGAATCCATCACTCAAATCCAACAACTAACGGTAAAACCAAATCCGAAAGGACACGGATTTGCCCTTGGTAGTGATTACCCACGTTGTCTCTCAAAAGCACTCAGTAAAAATCCCAAGATATACAATGCAGAACTATTGTTTGATGATACCTTTGAACGTGTTGTGATATATGGCAATGATGAGGAAATTGATGATCTTGAACGTCCAAACAAGTTTGAGAGTCGATCAAAAAGAAATCCTTCAAACAAAGATCCTTTAAAAGCAAAAGATTTTTCAAAACATGATTATGATTACAACGCAAGACCTCATATAAGCAAATCATTTGTGCCACCAAAAGATAAACCAGAACAAACGTTGTTAAAAACCTACATGAATACCTCTTCTTCAGTAAATTCTGTGTCCCAAACAGATGCACAAATCACAGATTCTTTGACAGAGGAAGATGTTAATCCAGAAATGCCTACAGCTTTTAAAATTCTTAAATATTTTGAGACATTTATGGAGGACATCAAATTTTTAGAAAATGAAATTGAGTTTAACTCAAAAATCACCGTCTCCGCTTTTTTCTCTCCTATGGAGAAAGAAAAGCGAGATGTTCTTCAAAACAAAATTTTACCTCACGTCAATCATCTGAAAAAATGTGCAACTCAATGGGAAGAGGATTTACAGACAGAAATGGTATCTATGAAGGACATTTTCAAAGCAAAAGACGTCATAATTCATAAACAAAATCTTCACAAACAATATTTAAAAAATGAAGTTGATCGACTCTTGCAAAATGTTCTTAGTCGTGACGTTGTTTCTGTGTTGATGAATGCACTTTATGAATCTGGTAATGAGTGTCTTATGAAAAATCATGCTATTGATAAAGAGATGTTGCAAATAGAAATTGAGAATCTAGTGAAAGAGAATGAGAATCTCTCTCAAATTAACAATGATGTGGAAACTAAAGTTTTCAAACTTCAGAAAAGGCTTGACTGGTGTCAAAGCCAAAGTGCCAAATTTCAAATTGAACTCCAAAATCAAAAAATGTCTTCGTCTTTTCAAAACAGTCATGACCCAAAAGGTCAAGACTTGAGTGAAATCGATGTTTTACGACATAAAATGTTTGAGTACGAAAAAGAAATCGATGAGATTATTCAAAACAGAAACGAAACAGTTTACCTCAACAGACGTTTGGATTCACAAAATCAAGAGTTACGACACATCATTGTTGATTTGAGTAAGAAACTCAAAGTTTTAGAAACAGGCAAAACCAAAGTTCATAAGATTGTACCAAGGATGCAAAAAGTAGACAGCGCACCTAAGAATGCATCATCAAAGACAACCACTAATGCTCTTACTTCACCTTCCACAGGATTAGTTGACACATCTAAGGGTAGAAGATCAAAGACCACAAAGAGACCAAAGAAGACTAGTATCTGGCTACCTAAGAGTGGAACATCTAAGATTGGAGAAGTTGAAGTTAATGCATCTAGTGAGAATAAGAAGCATGTTATGTCCAAAATAGAATCTAGCTTGGTTAAGTGTAATTCTATAAAAGGTGTAATGAATGCTGAATCTTTAACAGTTATGAATGATGTTAATGCTTCTTGTGTGTGTTGTCATACTAGTATTTTATCTGGTAATCATCAAAAATGTGTTGCTAAAACTTTGCTGAAGAGAAAAGCGAAATGAACTAGTGGCCTCCCTAAGCCTAACACAGTTGCCAAATCAATTTTAGGGAATCCACCACTAGAAGTTTCAAAGCAGACCATAGTTCCACCTATAGCAAATCCCAAAAAGAACAAAACACCTAACACATTCCTTAGGAAGAAAGCAGAAAGTAGTAGGAAATGGCAACGTTGGCTAGAGAACACAGTAAACTTTAAATGGGTACCTAAGATACTTAAATCATGTGTTTCTAACCCAACGGGTCCAACCATTACTCCATCTGTTTCCACTAATTGTGATGCAGGTGGTTCAAATCGTTCTATGGATTGTTGATAGCGGCTGTTCCCGACACATGACCGGCAATCTCAAGCTTCTCAAAAACTTCATTGCAAAGTTTATAGGAATGGTCAGGTTCGGGAATGACCACTTCGCCGCAATCATGGGTTATGGCAACTATGTAAACGGGAACATCGAAATAAGTCGTGTGTACTATGTTGAAGGTCTGGGTCACAATTTATTCTCGGTTGGTCAATTCTGCGATGGAGACTTAGAAGTAGCATTTAGGGAGAAAACCTGCTTTATTCGTGATCTTTAGGGAAATGATCTAATGAAAGGAAAACGGGAAACTAGTCTTTACAACATCTCCTTTGAAGGAATGAAAGCTTCGACTCCTATATGTTTACTCTCCAAGGCTCATCCCACGAAAGCATGGTTATGGCATAAACGATTGTCTCATCTCAATTTCAAAACCATGACCGACCTGGCAAAGAATAAATTGGTAGATGGTTTACCAAAATTCCGATATGCCAAGGATCATTTGTGTTCTGCATGCGAACAGGGAAAAAGTCACCGAGCTCACTTTCCCCAAAAGCAGAACATAGCACAGACCACGTCCTACAACTGCTTCATATGGATTTGTGTGGTCCAATGCGGGTTCAGTCTGTAAATGGGAAAAGATATATTCTGGTAATAGTGGATGACTACTCAAGATGGATATGGGTTTACTTTCTCCGCACAAAAGATCAAGTTCCGTCTATAGTTATCATGTTTCTCACAAAGATTCAAGTGCAAGTTCGCAACACCGTCAGAATCATTCGTACAGACAACGGCACTGAATTCAAAAACCAAATCCTTTGGGAATTTATAGAGAAACATGGGATTGTTCACCAATATTCTATAGCTCATACTCCTGAACAGAATGGCGTAGTTGAACGACGAAACCGTACACTCGTGGAAGCAGCTAGAACTATGTTGATCAATGCCCAATTGCCAGATTATCTTTGGGCTGAAGCTGTTAACACTGCTTGCTACACTCAGAACCGCGGCATGATCACCAAAAGACATAACAAAACTCCATATGAGCTAATACAAGGCAGAAAACCCAATATCAACTATTTTCATGTCTTTGGAGCATTATGTTACCCAAAGAATGATAAAGATGATCTTGGTAAATTGAAGGCAAAAGCAGATATAGGGATATTTGTTGGTTATTGTG
This sequence comes from Artemisia tridentata subsp. tridentata, assembly GCA_021014915.2. Taxonomy (NCBI): domain Eukaryota; kingdom Viridiplantae; phylum Streptophyta; class Magnoliopsida; order Asterales; family Asteraceae; genus Artemisia; species Artemisia tridentata. The sequence goes on along the minus strand of CP139505.1, from coordinate 297,972,075 downwards.
AGAACTCCAAGGAATACAGAATTTGGAATCGTCGGACCGGAGACATTCAAGAGACGATACACGTTAATTTCGATGAACTCACAGAAATGGCTACTGAGCAAGACCGCTTGGAACCCGCACACAACCGTTTGAACTTCCCAGAATCTTCAGCTAAACCATTACCTTTCAAAAGGAAAGATCTGGAAGATCTGTTTGCTCCTATGTTTGATGACAGTTTGGTTAACAGTGCATCAGAGGCTTCCACAAGTTCCGCTGCTCAACAACTCCCAAATCAAGCACCTGATCCATCAGCATCTACCTCTACAGTAGTTGCTGACGATGCACCACAACCTGAACCATCATCATCAATGGATAAAACACCTCAACCAGCAGTTGAAGATTCTTTCCCCATTTCTAACCAAGTTCCAACACCACTAGATTTTGACGGAAATACCTTTTTCAATCCATTTGCTCCACCCCCAACCATTCCCGAACCAGGAGAATCTTCCTCGAACAACATGGAACCGTTAAATCTGAATCACAACATTCAACACTACCCATCTTGTAATACCCAAAAATCTGAAACATGTAAAAAGACTAAAATGCCCCTACAATCTTAAAAATTGATTAATGAGTTTATAAAACACCAAATTGATCCCGAACCTTTGGAAATGAACAAGTTATGTACCCAAATAATTTATGTTACTACATTTTAATATTTTGGAGAGTACAAAAATCACATAATTAAATTAAAAGGGCCGATTTACACATGTTATGTATTATTATTAATATTATTAATTCTATATATATCAAATAATATCAAGATAAGTACAACATTAATTTAGAAAATCTCCTATCCAGAAATATGACAAATCTTGGGCCGAAAGTTTTGTTCCCCCCCCCCTAGCCACACGGTTTTAATATAATTTCTTTAATTACTATACCGAAAGCCCTAATTAAGCACACATAATTTCGTACCACATTCATCCGACTTTCTAAAATTCGTGGGATATTTTTCTGAGGTTTTTCATCATCTTAAGGAGCTAAGAAAATTGGTTTGAAGGTTTGGGAGTCATTGGTTTGATCGTGAGATTTTTGGGTAGCTCGATATTCCATCCGAAGGGTTTATTTTCTTTATGGCTCATCCACACGTTCAATCCTTGGTTTGGTATTTTTCTCATGCTTATTTTATCATATAAGACCTATAAAAAATGTAGGATTCGAATCATGCAAGGTTTAGTGGGTTGTTTAAATTATAAATATCTAAAATGGGTTAAATATCTAAAACATGCTATACGATTTTTTTGGGCTGTGTTATTTATTTTTATACGTTCTATGATCATCACATAAGCTGGGAAAAATAGTGTTTCGAATTATAGAAGCCTATGTTAATCATTGTGAATTTAAAGTGTTAAAACGTGTGTAATTTCTAATATATGCTAATCAAATTTTCTGGGCATGAGATCTATTTTATCTAAGCTCTATATAATTCATATGATCTGGGAAAAATGATGGTTCGAATTATAGAGTCCAAGATTGGTCGTGGTTAATTTTGTTTGTAATCGGGTAAAAAGAAATCGAATGAAAAAAATAAAACCCTAGGGTTTTCGATTAGGGTTTTTGTTTGGATCTGGAATTTGGTTCATAGATGTCTAATTAATGATGAGGTAATGATTGAATGAGGATTTGGCAAGCTAGGGTTACAGTTTGTAAATTAAAAAGGGTTAACGATTGGAAAATAAAATCAAAGGGTTTGTTTTGCCAAATATGAAACTTGTGGGTTATTTTTGTAAACAGTAAAATAAGGTGATAAAATGTATAAAAATAAGTGTGAGGGTGAAACATGTAATTTTGGATATTTAGAGGATTATTCGATTTGATATTAATTTTAAAAGGGTATGTTTTGTAATTTCTAAAACTTTAGGGTTTAAAAATGTAACTTATTAAACTATGAGGTTGATATGGTAAGATATGTAAGTTAAGGGACTAATCTTGCTAAAATATGAAATTGTGATATTTACATTTAAAGCCTTATACTTTATTATATTTCCAATTAAGTCCTTAACTTATATTAAATTATAAAACTAAACCCTAAAAACATATAATTTAATGATTTAAAGTACTTAAACATATAATGATGTAAAATCTGATAAAATAAGTAAATCTGCTAATAAATGGAAAGATAACTAAAAATGGTAATCTGAACTTGAACCCCTTCGTAATTCCGTCTTCTACTTCCTTAGGTGCGAAGAAGGAGAAGCATTGATTCTGTTCCGTGTTTGTTCTTTTGCTTATTTACTTTGCTTGCTCATAAGGTACAGATACTCTGCCCTTTTTCAGTAAGGGTGTCTTATTCCCTTGATATGATTTTGATTTCTGATTCGTTTAAGATTCCCAAAGCCATTGCTATGTTCCCTTTGTTGTGAACCCTTGATATGATCCTTTGCTTTGTATACTTTGATCTAATAAACTCTGATTTGGACCTTTGGCATTACATCTGATATATCTGTTATGAACCATTTGTTATGGACCTTTAGATTTGATATCTGATTCTTAGTTTGATACCCGAGCCAAAATTTGTGACCCTAGCCATGAAGGTAACATGGCCATGTCATTGATGCACCGATGGCATAACTCTAGTGTGGTTGAGTGATGTTCCACACCGTCCCTTATCTGTTATCTGCTATGGCCATTATTATTATTTGTCTGCAGGGGCGTATGGATGCATCCTAGATCTGTTCTGTTTAGTGGATTATCTGTTATATGATTTGTTATTGTCTGGTGACTGGTACTGTGTGCAATACATGCCTTTCACATATATCTGGGAGCTAGCTACTCCATTTGAAGAATGAGGACACCCCTCATATTATCTGATTATCTTAGAGGTCTCCCCTCTATATGATTATGAAGATGTGGTTACTATATCTGATTTGTCTGGGCTCGGGGTGGATTACTATCCTATTCTATTCATTATACCTTCACCTCATTTATACCTTATGATATTTCCCCATTGCACTATATCTTATTTCTGTTTCGTTATCATTACTTTGTTTATGTATCTGTTCACTGAGCTTTTTAAGCTCAGCTGCATTTCTTTTCCTGCAGCAGGTTCTTAGTTGGAAGCTGGGTATGAGTGAAGAGACCTTTGGACTTAGAAGACTTTGATAGTATTCTGAAGTAGAGACTATTAGAAGGATTTTCATTTGCAGACTTAGTATTTAGTTTAGTTTCATTTGTAACCTTGTAATTTCAGTATTTCATTTGTAACCTTTGAAATTTATTGTATTACTATAGATGTATGCTTTGTTTTGATCTGATATGAAACCATTATCATGACATCTTTACCCTTGTCGGGTTGGGGTGGTACACATCTACTCATAAATGGACAAGGGATCATCCATTAGTTAATGTGATTGGCAATCCAGCTAACCCAATTATGACACGACAGAAACTCCACACAGACGGTGAAACCTGCATGTACGCTCTCACCGTTTGTCAAGCTGAACCGAAAAATATTAAAGAGGCCATGACTTACGACAATTGGATTGAATCAATGCAAGAGGAGTTGGATCAGTTCAAAAGATTGGAAGTCTAGGAACTCGTTGAAAAACCAGATGGAGTTTATGTTGTTGGCTTGAAATGGATTTGGAAAAACAAACTGGATGCTGACGGCACGGTTATTCGTAACAAGTCTCGTTTGGTTGCTAAAGGGTATTGCCAAGAAGAAGGAATTGAATTCGAGGAATCTTTTGCACCAGTGGCTAGGCTTGAGGCAGTTAGAATGTTTCTGGCATACGCGGCTCATAAGAACATTACGGTTTATCAAATGGACGTGAAAACAACATTCTTGAACGGACAGCTTCGTGAAGAGGTGTATGTATCACAACCTGACGGCTTCGTGGATCCAGAACATCCTAATCACGTATACAGGCTTAAGAAAGCCCTCTACGGCCTTAAACAAGCCCCGAGGGCCTGGTACGACAAACTTTCAGCATTCCTTATTGCTAATCATTTCACTAAAGGATCTGTAGACCCGACTTTGTTTATACAAAAACACGGGGAGGACATTCTCATCATACAAATTTATGTGGATGACATCATTTTTGGGTCTACCCATAAAAAGTACTCAAATGCTTTTGCAAAACTTATGAAACAAAACTTTGAGATGTCCATGATCGGTGAACTAAACTTTTTCCTAGGATTACAGGTTCACCAATCACCCCGTGGTATATTCCTTAGTCAGTCTATATATGCACAAGAGATATTAAAAAAGCATGGCATGACATCTAGTGACACCTATAACACCCCTATGTCCTCCTCATCCCGAAGCTAGATGCTGACATACATGGGAAACCCACTGATCCTACAAATTATCGTAGTATAATTGGGTCTCTCATGTATCTCACCGCTAGCAGACCGGATGTTGTATTTGCCACATACCTATGTTCACGCTATCAGTCTAAACCAACAGAAAGACATTTATCTGCTGTTAAAAGAATCCTTAGATACATCAAGGGAACCATTCATTTGGGGATCTGGTATCCAAAGGATTCTGGTTTTGCACTAACTGCTTTTTCAGATGCGGATCATGCGGGATGTATTGATACAAGAAAGAGCACATCCGGTGGTGTTCAATTCCTAGGTGATAAGCTGGTGTCCTGGCAGTCAAAGAAGCAAGATTGTACGTCTCTATCATCCACGGAATCAGAATATGTAGCCATGTCTGCCTGTTGTGCTCAAATCATTTGGATGCGATCACAACTGATGGATTATGGTTACATATTCAACAAAATCCCGATGTACTATGACTCCAAAAGTGCTATCGCTATCTCGTGCAACACAGTGCAACATTCCAAGTCCAAACACATCACTCTCAGATATCACTTCATCAAGGAGCATGTGGAGCAGGGTACCGTTGAATTGTATTTCGTGGGAACGGAACACCAACTGGCGGATCTTTTCACGAAAGCCTTACCTCATGATCGTTTTGTGAAACTGGTTCACCAAATTGGAATGAGATGTTTGACTCCTCAAGAATTGACGAACTTTCTCAAGAACAACTAATCAAGTCAAGCTCTCACACTATCTTGTACATAATTATTTAAAAAAAAAAAAAAAAAAATAGATGTGCAAAAGTAAATTTTCATCAAAATATGATTTCAATCTTTCAAATTCTTTCCGATATTTCAAACATTGATCATATTTTGAGGGGGAGATATTCTTGCACATCGACCATCTTAGTTCGTCATCTTTATCTTCTTCATGACCATTATTTGTCAAATTAGAGTTACAAGGTCTTAAAAGAATACCTAATTGGACATAAAGGGTTAAATGTGTCAACTTATAAAATTAAGGTTAACTTTGGACTTAAATTTAATAGGAAGACAAGTTTGAGGACCAATGTTGTCACATGTTGAAATTTGTTTGGGATATAAAAAAGGCCAAGACCATTAGTCAAACACACACACAATACACACGCACCTTTTTTTTCCCTCTCACTCTAAAACCAACTCTTTGCCCGCCTCTTTAATCGAACGAACCAAGTGCCCCAGTTTCATTAACTTTGATAATTTGTAAGATTCTTGTATCCATTTCAGTAGGTCTTATAGATGCTTATCTGTTGATTCTGAGAACCAATCTCTTCTTTTGCAAGTTAGGGTTTCGGTATTTCAATCGATTTGGGCGTTTATTGTGTTTTGACTTGTGAAACAATTGTGTGAATGGAATTGTGCTAAACAGGTTAATATGTATTGTGGTTAAGATCTTATTGATTGTATTACACAAAAAGGGAGTGTGAATTTGATCTAGGGTTCGAATAGATGATCGAACGAATGAGTATATGAGACTGTTTGGATTTGCGGACTTAAAACTTAATGCATATCTGATTTCTTTGGTGATTAAGGACTCAAGAAGATCATGTTATCTCCGAGTTAGGAGATAACATCCAATTTAGTCGAACGATTCGATTATATCGAACGACTAATTTAATCGAACGACTGATTTAGTCGAACGTCTAGTTTAGTCGAACGACTTGGTTAGTCGAACGACTAATCTAATCGAACGGCTAATTTAGTCGAACGACTAGTTTAATCGAACGTCTAGTTAATCGAACGACCAAACTAGTCGAACGATCCAAACTAGTCGAACGACCAATCTAGTCGAACGACCAAACTAGTCGAACGACCAAACTAGTCGAACGACCAATCTAGTCGAACGATTATTTTAATCGAACGGTTACATTAGTCGAACGACTATATTAGTCGAACGATTACCCTAATCGAACGACTAAATTACTTGATCGAGTTTCTTTTAATCGAACCATAAGTTAGTCGAACCAAGCATTTAATCGAACCAAATCCAGATTAGTCGAACCATAGATTCTAGTCGAATAAGATCCTGCTTAATCGAACCAATTGCATTTAGTCGAACCAGATCTTGTTAGTCGAACCATCACTCTAGTCGAACCATAGGACTAATCGAACCATTGCTTTAGTCGAACCCCTAAACTGTCATATCTGTTATAGTTATTGCAGCTTTGAGTTTGATTGTTGTTTGCAGTTTGTTGATTGCTATGCCCAGATGTGTTCATTTGTTGAACTTGTGATTTGTCATTTGCTGAAAACTGCATCTTAATGTTTGTCTTAGTCAAAGCTGGTTTTGTGTATCAAATGAATGTGACTTGTGTTTTTGTCATAGCTGATATAATGATTGAGACTTGTGTTTTTTGTCAAAGCTGGTCCAGTAACTGTGCTCAAAATGCTTTATTGTTAGGTATATGCTAAATGCTATATGATTCTATCTGGTTTTGTGTGTACTAAGGATAGTGTCATCATATCATTGTCATCTTCTAACAAATATACACTGTGCCCATGGTATTGTTGTTGGTGTTTGCAATGAACAGATAATCCATGTCTCGCACCATGTCACAAGCATCCATCAACCGACAACCAGGAAATCCAGAAGGCAAGAAACGACTGATTGGTTTCTGCAACTCAAGGATTGATTTCAAAAAGCTGAAGTGCCATGAAACTTGTCTCATTATCAGGGAAATTCTGGAAAGACACTTCATAAGGGCAACTTTGACAAAAACCGCCAGTGTACCCGAAATCTACCTGCACCAGTTCTGGGAATCATTGATCATTAGCAAAGACGAAGAAAGCATGACAGTTACACTGGACAATACAACAATCACCTTCAAAGGTGAAACCCTTAGATCAGTGCTAGATCTTCCAAGAGCAGACACAGGAGGTTTCACAACATTTCAGAAGGATCCCACTCTTGATGAGATGATTAAAACACTCCAGCTTATTGGTTATGTTGAAACAGAAGTCGAGATATCTTCAATTTCCAAAGTGGAGAGGAAATATTTTCCACAACCTTGGCAAACGTTATACTCAATAATCATCAACTGCATCACAGGGAAGGCTACTGGGTTGGAGCATCCGAGATTAGAACACCTGCAATTCTTCTGTGGAGTGATCAACCTCAAACACCTAGACTTCGCCAAACTTATCTGGAAGGACATGGTTTTCCTTGGCACCAAATTTCAACAAAGTGAAGATTCAACCCCCATTCCATTTCCAAGATTTACAAAACTTCTAATTTCACGCTCCATGCGAAATCACCCTGAGCTTAAACGTCCTTCAACTGAGAAAATGCATACTGAAGCACGAGACCGTATTTTCACCAAAGTTCTAAGCTACTCTTTAATTCAAGGGGCAAGAATTCCACCAAATTTGCTAAGTGAAGAACTCCTGAACACAGAAGCTTACCAGAAATATGATGAGGCAGTAAAGGCTGAAATGGTGGGAGGGAAACCAAAAGAAACAAAATCGCCAAAGAGAAAATCTCAAGTTATCCCAGCTAGAGCCAAAACTTCTCGATCAAAGAAATCTGAGGTAGCTCAGAAAAAGAAAGTAGTCGCTAAACCGTCTTCAAAAATGCAACTCAGGGATGAAACAGATGATGATAAAGATGAAGAAGAAGAAAGATTGGATCTAGAGAAAGGGAAAGGTGCTGAGAAATTCAAGTCTGCTTTGGCTACATCAGATAAGAGTCTACAACCTGGCAAGGGAAAATCAATCAAGTTCAATTCTCCTCGATTCTCTCCCATCCGAGAAACCCCAACTGAAAAAGAAGAGAGCAGAGCATTAAAGAAGACTAGAGAAGAAAGCTTACAGAAACAGGCTGAGGAAGAAGAGAGACGAGCAAAACTAGGAAGAGGAGAATCTGCATCACATATGGTGGAACAATCAGAAGGATCAGAGGACCTTAAATCTACAACTCTTAGAAGTTCTGAAGAAGGTAGTGAAGGTTCGGATGCACATGATCAATCAGCTTCTGGTTCTGAAATTGAAGAAGGAAAAGATGATGAAGATGATAATGATGAAGAAGATGATGGTAATGAAGATGATGACGATGATGAAGATGAAATAGTATATACAGACGATGATGGAAATGGTAAAGAAAGTAAGAAGGATTCACAGGAACAACAAGGCGAAACAAGCGTACCTCCATCAACACCACCATCATCTGTGGGTCAGACCACAGTAGATTACAATGAGATGAAACAAAGGGTTCAAGCACTCGAAAATGAGATGAAACAAAAAGTACAAGTACTCGAAGATAAGATGACAGAGAAATTTGAGACTGAAGATAAAGTACATGAAGAGATATATCAAAAGATCAAAGAAGTTAAAAACAAAGCAACAAAGACAACTGAAGAAGTCAGTTCTCAAATAAACACAGAAGTCAAAGAGCATCTTGAAGAGTCCATTCCCAAAATAATCAAACAATACGTTCAGAAGGACCTGGAAAAGATAGTTGCAAATATGGTCAAAACTACATCATTCACACTCAAGACAGTGCCACAGAAACCATCCAGATTAGAAAGCAAAAGAATATGTTAAAAGAGTTAGAAGATGATCCCAAAGAAGCAAAACTTCGGGAAGCACTCAGAGAATCCATCAGAGAAGAAGAAGAGGCAGTCATTGTACCAACAGAAACATGCAAGCCCGTCAAACCAACCAAACGACACCATGATGATGAACCGGATGCTCACGGAAAGAAAAGGAGAAAGCCTTCATCTTCAACAGGTCGGGCTTCCACAACACCCTCTTCTGGCACAACAAAGAAAAGCAGTCAAACAACATTTGTTCCTCTTGAAAGGCGGAGCATTTGAAGCAACAGAAACCTTTGATGATCCAAGCTTTGATCACGAAAATCCAATTGCTCCAATTCAAATCCATGAAGTAGTTGTTCCTTCTGCAACTGTTAAAGATGTTCCATTACCTGAGTGGGTCGATTCATCAGCTCCCAAGTATGATTGGTTTGATCAAATGGTTGACGCTTATTCTGACGATGAAAATGTTGAACCAGTGGAAGGATCAGTTGTAGACTTTGCCAAACGATTGAAAAAGGTGATGAAAGTCCAGCAACTGGGTCTAAAAGACGTCATTAGATTTCGCAAAAGTGGATTCACGGAATTTGCAACTGTTTCAACAACGGAGCTGGAATTCGAGTACAACATTGAGCAAGTAGCAAGAGCCTTGAACGAAAACATAAACTGGACGCAAGAACAATCATCTGTAGAACCGTTACCTCCTCGTGACTACACACAACCGTTACCACTCGTTGGACCACCACACAACCTCAAGTTACCCACAGCATACTTCTTCAACAAAGATTTGGACTACCTCATCTACGGCAATACAAACTCTGAGAAAAGATATGCCACATCAATCACCAAATAGCCAGCGGCTAGGTATGCCTTAGAAGGTTTGGAAGAACAAATCAACAATCTTTGGAGCAGAAAGGTACAAAAGTATAATGAAGATGTTGTTTTTGGGATTCATCATTGGCCAAATATGCGGAGGTTGTACTACAAGTATATGATGGCCAAGAGAACGTCAAAAGACGAGGTATGGAGCAGGCATCGGATTCTATCTATCGTCAATGCTGAAACTGAACCTATGTATGGATACAACTTTCTGACGAAGATCATAGTAAGACGAAGTAATGATAAGGAGTATGTATTCACCGAAGCTGACTATCCTCGCCTTAACCCCAATGATATCGAGGATATGTATCTACTGAAAATTCAGGGAAAACTTGAACACCTCCCTGGACAGCTTCAGTACGATATCATCAACTCGCTTCTCATTTTCATCCGCAACATTGTGATCAGACAACGGGTTGAACACGTTCATCTAGGAGTTGAAAGTTATCAAACCATGATAAATCTCACCAAGCCAGACTTCGTACCTGTAAGTCTTCGTGATCAGCAGCCATACACTTTCGGGTACAAACCATTTGGAGTATACTATTATAGAAGGAGAGCTGGTACAAGACTTATGGGTTTCGAAGATCTTCGCAAGTTCAGTGACCCAACCATCCAACAAGTCAAATCTGAACTTGAGAAGATCTTAACGGATAAGAGGTTGGCTAAAGAATTGAAGTGGGGCAGGAAGGAGGAAAAACAAGCAATTAAGTTCGTAAAAAGGATAGATAAGAAGATCAAGTTTCGAGAACAGATGTGTCGGTTGGAGAGTTATGTTGGAGGTCGAGCGAGAATTCCTAACATTCTCACATTTCGCCGTCCCGAGTGATGACCACTGGTACTAATTCATGTGTCTTTTCATTTATTCATCATCTCATCAATATTTCATCACTGACAACGGCTTGTGCACACATATCAGTGTACAACCCGCTCTTGTATAGAAAGGACCCTGAGGTACGCTTCAGTGCCTCAATCCTAATCTAAGAAGCGAAAGCTTCTTTCTTATGAGCAGAATTAAATCAGAATGTTTTATCAAAGTTTTTCAATAATTCTGCTCATAAGGACAAGTACTCCCTTGTTAAGGGGGAGTATTTGAAAAATCTTTGTTCCAAATCTACAAACGTTCTTGACATTCTTCCACAAACACCTCAAAAAGAGCATATTTTAATCAAAAGTTTGTCAAAAACAACATAATTATGCTATTTTTGAGGGGGAGAATGAAAATGTGATTAAAATATGGTGGAAGCAACGATGATATCTCATGAATATAAGACTCAAGAATTGACCCTCGAATTGACGATAACAACAGTCAGTAGTCGAAAGGACATATCCTGGACGGGTAATAATTTCAAGACAGTTTATCTGGTGATGTAAACGTGTCTCGCAATGAATATGTCTGAGTAGAATGTACCAATTTCGAGTGATGATCTTTGAATCTGATATGGACGGTAATAATTTCAAGCCAGTCCAACTGGTGATGTAAGGGTGTCTCGTGATGATCAGGTTCACTGAAAATCAATCAATTCAAAAAAGTGCCAACTCTTCCCGACATGTGCAGATTTTACTTTAACGAATATGAGCACATGTTAAGGGGGAGTTCTTTTGAAAATAACAAAACTTTCAAAGTGTTAACAAAATGTGTTTTACAATCATAAACACTTTGAGAGATTTTCAAAAGGTTTGGTATATGGCATCAATAGGATAGTCATGGTGATATAAGGTGACTAAGGTTAGGAAAAACCGTCCTATGATCCGCCAGAGCCGGAGGGATCTACCCAAGGACAACACCAATAGTTTAGAACTAGAAAGTCCTAGGTACGATTAAAAAAAAAAGGAGAAGTGAAATGAACGGAGAAAGAAGGGGTTGAAAAATTAAAAAGAAAAGCAAAAGAAAAGGGTGAAAAGAAATAGCCCTCTATTTGTTCAACCTTAGGGCAGACACCGGGTTCAATACATAATCTACTGGTTGATAAGTATCACCGGTATTGAAGATTAAAGACGTCATGGACCCAGTGACGCACTGCACTAAACCTTCTAGCCACTCAGGTGTCTCTCAAAAGACACTTGTTTCATTCTCACGGAGAACCCTTCATCATCTATCGACCTCTCATTCCGAGTGTGTTGATATTGAAAAGGAGGCACTCTGCTCCACGCCTCCGACGACCAAACAATTGTGCACTTATCAAGTCTAGAGCCATGAGATTCATCAAAAGATCTCTTAGGAACACTTAGTATTACTCTGCTGTTCTACATCATGGGCAGCAGTTGTAAAATTAAGAAAGAGTCCTTCGCAGATCTTAGCAATCTGCCAAGAACATTCTTGAGAGAATCACACATGTGAGTCTCAGTGATAGAATGGAAATCCTGCCAGGGTCAACATCAAACAGCCCTGACAGCAGGTCACTTCGGTAACTCCTTGTGGGTTACGCTTAGTGTTGGTTCCAAAACAGTCTACAGTCGTGGGGTGATCTCCAGCGACTCACTGAATCGTGGGTGCACTTCGGTGTGTTCGTGTTAGCCCTTTCGGGGGTATCCGGTTCAGAACGGCCTGGGAAAGGATTAGAGAAACTCTTCACACTATGCTGTTGACGATCTCGAAGTCTGAGCCTGTAAGTGCCGGTTGGTTCGTGCTGCTGCTGCGGAGGAGCTTGGAGACCTGGAGTTCAACCACCATCAAGACTCCATCATGCTCATATCCCTAAGAGAAGTTCTCACAAAGACTCAGAAATATCAAAAAGTTCAGAATTGTTAAAGAAAAGTCTAAAGATTCAAGTACTACAACCTTTCTCAAAGTTAAAGATTGAAGAAGTGAGAACAAGTTGAAGAACCAAAGTCAAAAGATATATGAGCATGGTGGAGAAGACGTGAAGACTTCAGAAGCAAAGATCGTTGGAGAACGGCAGATTCCTACCATATCGTATCACATCACTATCAAGAACAAAGAACAAAGATTTTGAAGACGTCAAAGCCAAAAGAAGCAAAGACGACGTCAAGCAACCTTGATAACCAATACTTAGGGGGAGATTGTTGGGAACACGTTTTGTATTATTCAAGTATTGATCATGTTGTATTAAGGTTGCTTAGGCCTTTAGGTTTGTTATTAGGCCCATCCCGTGTAGAAGGCCCATGGGCTGTGTCGTTTATTTAGTTTATCATGTTTATTTATGTATTATTTGAGTAATTAGGGCTACAAGCCCAAGTGCATGTAAAACTATAAATACCCCCTCCCACCTTAGGGAGAGGGGTTGGTTGATGAAGTTTAATAATTTTGTTATTAATGTGTGTTTATCATCTCCCATCCTCTCTTTCCCTCTCTAGCTTTCTCTCTCTAGATCTAGTAGGTAATTAGTGGTTAATTATAGTAGCTTAATTCATAAAAGTATTAAACATCAATATTTCACAACATCAATATTTCACCACATCAATATCTTCAATGAGCATAAGATGTTGGATGTTTTTTATCAATTGTTAACAATAGAGTTTTAAGGACCCATAAGGATTCTGATGGATATAATTTATGTCCATCATTTTCTACCTGGGTTCCGCATCGATGCTTGTGTTTCCCAAGTTCTAATGAGAGTTCCAACTGCACAAAAGTACTTTATTTTTGGCGCACCAGCTGACTATTCACAAGTGAAATAAGGGGTATGTTTGACAAAACTAGTTGTATGTTGTAAGCTGTAAATTGCAAAACTGTTAACATGACCTACAAGCTGTATATTTTTTCAAAAAAAAATGTTTGGTAAGTTAGCTGTTAAATGTAATTATAAGATGTAAAATGACATAAAAGGACATATTTATAATTGTAAACAAATGTTTGGAGCGTATATTAGTAATTTAAAGTTTTAATAGCTCCAAGATGTTTAGGAGTTATTTGTTTGAAATAAAAGCTTAAAGTTAATGTATCCAAACGGAGTTACTTATTTTAAAAGAGATTATTTTTGTAACAAAAATCTAACAGCTCCCTAAAACCCTCTACCAAACAGGCCCAAGACCTCCTTTGGAGTTTTGACGCTAATTTAACGATGGTTTTGGAAAGACTTAAACGGATTAGGATGTTAAAGATGATGCTTAGGATGTAATTGTTGCAATGTCGAGTCGAAAACCTATGTATACCAAAAAAAATATATATATATATATAAAATGTTTTCGATTTTAATTAATCTATACCACGAATGTAGTACGAACCCACTGCGAATGTATAATCTATTTAATTTATGTGCAGTGGAAAATCGGTTTGTCTTCTTGTAATAATTACCATTTATTAATGTATTGAATTTTCTTTTCACCACTTTATGTTCAAAGGTGTTACTAAGAGGACTAGGTATCATGGCATAACCAAGCCTCTTCATTCGGGCCCCACAGGTGCCACGTCACTACAACAAACCACAACTAACAACCCCCCATTATCATAACATACCACAACTTACTCATTTGAGCCCCACCACTATCTATTTTTATTTCTTTTATTAAAATACACAAATAAACTAAATTCATTTCATATAATTAAAAATACATTACAAAAAATAACACAAATAATACAAAAAAAAAAAAAAAAGTTCTAAAAAAAAGAAGGAAAACTGTAAAAAAAAAAAAAAAAAAAAAAAAAAAAAAAAAAAAAAAAAAAAAAAAAAACATTTTGCCCACTTCTATTTTTGGCTCAAATTACAACACAATTAAAAAACAATTGAAAAACCAAAGAAAAAGACAACTTTCTTCTTCATCTGTGTAGTCTGTACACACAGTCACACACAATTGAAAAGCCAAGAAAAAAAAAAAAAAAAAAAAAAGAGAGCAGCATCTCCTCCTACCTCCATTGACACTCATTCTTCATACAAAGATAACTTTCTACCTAATTATATATCCAAAAACAAAGAAAAACAGGAAAAAAAAGGGGGCAAGAAAACTTAAATTAAACATTTGATATTAATTCGGGCCCCACTTGTCAGGCTTTGGTGCTCGTCGTCTGCACGATTTTGTGATTCACAACGAACATCGGCGAGCCTTGCCGGTGTCACGGCGAGGTGCCACCTCAGCCACAGCGAGCCACGATTTCATCCACACCGGATGCTCTAAGGTTAATAATTGCATACAAATCCTTGGTACGAATATGCAATGCACGGGTATAATGGTCTCTACGTGTGGTTTAGATAGATATGCAATTTTGCATTTTTTGAAGGGTATATATGCAACTGCCTCCATTTTTTGCCACGGGTACAATGGTCTTTATGTCTGTTTTAGATGTATATGCAATTTTGCATATTTTTGGAGGGGTTTATATACGATTACCCCCGATTTTTTTGCCAAGTTATTGCCAATTTAGTGTGAATGTGTTACGAAGGTGTATCGTCCTCCTATAAATAGGTTCATACAACTGTGCTTTTAGTATAACCGTATCATCACCCCCACGCTCTTCCATTTTTTACCTAAACAATAGTTGCAACCTCTTCTTCATTTCCCTCCTGCTCTCCATCTCCACCGCTCCCACCCAACATCCAGAAAATGTACACAAGTGACACGACGTACAAACTCATTGAGTTGCATATTAGTTGAATTATCAAACTAAAAAGCAAGATGGAAGTTCTGTTCCGAGACTATCGATTGCGTATAGTAAAAATCGATAGAAAGAGGAAAGAACTCCAAATTGTTGAAGATGATTCTCAGAACGTTTTGCATAATTTAAGGAAAAAAAAATTAAAAATAATAATAAAAATAAAGGGAGTACAATGAACATATAAATTATTTTAGGAAAAACTTGTACTTTGTGGTATCTTGACATCTTCTTTTGTACGACTCTTATTTTTCTAGTTATAATGGATTAATGTTTGTTGTATTTTCTTTTGTACGACACCTATTTTGTTGAAATACATTTCGATCTATAATTCACAACAATTGTCTACTGTTGATAAACTTAACTAACGTGATGGTTAGCACTCTAGAAGTCATTTTTTGGAATCGTAAAAAGGGGACAATTCATATAAGAACCAATAATATATCGCAATACGTTCACAAATCATCGTAGAAATCTGCCTCGGTTTTTACGAGAAGCGAACTTGCATGACGTTTGTAAGGTCGTTGGTATTACTTGGCTATAATTCCAATGTAGGGAAATGGTGCGGGGTTACATTTGACAAATTTGATTTTACATATGTTTTGTGTTAGGAATTAAATATTCAAGAAGTTTAATATCAGTTTCTACTCAAAGAAATACTCTAAGTATCATTCTACTGCTAGAGCATTTGATTCTGCTGCTAGCGTTAACATTCTACTGCTGAATGATTTTGCTGCTAGCGTTAACATTCTGCTGCTGGTGAAGAACTTTCTGCTACTGAGTGGATAAGTATGAAAAGATATTATGTGTATTAAAGTCAACAATACACGGTAGATAATATCTTACCCCATGTGATCAGTCATTATGTTATATTCCCAGAACAAGTTGTAAACATAGATACATGTTGTATCTTAATGACTGACACTCTCAAAGCAAGCGTTCGATAAGACTTGACAATATTATAAAGATCTTTCTTGTGTTATAAAAGAAAGATCTTAGACTAGATATTATATACGACCAAAAACAACTAAGTGTGAATTATTAAGTGCTTAGAAAATAACTCTCAAAAACATAGAACAAACACATATATCACAAGTCATAGAAAACATAAGATTCAAGGTTTTGTAACCCTAGTGATAGTGAAGATCACTCGTATTATCTTGAATAATATTGAATCATTTGGTGATAACATTGCATGTTCTTTGTTCCATATTCACAAGCATAACTGTTCCATTTCCACAACACAAATAACCTTCTAAGTGTGATTAAGTAAATTTCGCGTACTTGATCATATTAACTCAACTTATCACATACAAAAAGCAACAAAGGTTTAACCACCTTCCAGTGTATCGACCCACCCCCTCTCAATTGGTATCAGAGCGCCAGGCTGATATAGTTGATTTAGAAGAAGAAGAAAAAGAAATGGACGTTAAATCTATTCATACCAATGTTGCTACAAAAATACCCATGCTCAAATAGAATGAGTTTGAGATGTGGAGGCTGAGGATAGAGCAATATTTCCAAGTGCAAGACTATGCACTTTGGGAAATCATTGAAGATGGAAACTCTTACCAGCCTACAACCATTTCATCAACAGTGGACGGCAAAGTGGTGACATCTCTGCAGACAAAGCCAACATCTGCAGAAGATAGAATAAAGAAGAAAAATGACTTAAAGGCAAGAAGCATGCTGATGATGACCATTCCCAATGATCAACTTCTAAACTTCAGCAAGTTCAAAAATGCCAAGTCATTATTTGAAGCTATTATTGCCAGATATGGTAGAAATGAAGCCACCAAGAAAACCCACAAGACACTTCTCAAGCAGCAGTTTGAAAACTTCTCCTCTACATACAATGAATCTCTTGACCATATGTTTAATAGGCTTCAGAATATTGTGAGCCAACTTGCTATTCTTGGGGTTGAAATACCTCAAGAAGATTTGAACTCAAAATTTCTGAGAAGCTTACCAGAAGAGTGGGCTATGCATGTTGTTGTCTGGAAGAACAAGCCAGACCTTGATACAATGGAGCTGATAGATTTGTATAGCAACTTTAAGATTGTGGAGCAAGATTTGAAGAAGAGTGGAGGTACTAGTTCTAATACTGGGAACATGGCTTTTATGTCAACTCCTAGTACCTCAAAATCAAGTGAAGAGGTGAAAGTTGTTGATGGTGTTGGTGCTGCTAGTTCATCAAGCAGTACCATGGGTATTTTGGATGAAAAGACTTGTTGTGCATTTCTTACAAGTCAAAATAATGGGTCCATGCTCACCTATGAAGACCTCCAAGAGATCAATGATGATGATCTGGAGGAAATGGACCTAAAACGGAAAATTTCTCTTCTTAGCATGAGAGCCAGGAAGTTCTATCAAAGGACGGGGAAGAAGCTCTTAATCAGCAACACTGATACTGCTGGTTTTGATAAGTCAAAAATAGAGTGCTATAACTGCCACATGATGGGGCACTTCTCAAGAGATTGTAGAAGGCCAAGGAAACAAGATAGCAAGAACAAAGGTTTTGGAAGCACATCCAAAACAAGGGAGGTTTCTGAGCCAAACTCAAAAGCTATGGTAGCTATTGATGGGCTAGGTTTTGATTGGAGTTTCATGGCTGATGAAGAAGAAGATTCTTCACAGATGGGACTCATGGCTTTTTTTACTACAGAGGTACAATCTCATAAAGCTTGTTCAAATGCTTGTACTGCTCTTAAAGAATTACAAACTTTAATCAAACATTATGATGAACAAAAGAAAGAGCTAAGTAAAACTCATCAAAACTACATTAATTATAAGTGTGGTTTAGAATCAACAGAAAAGCAGATCTTATACTACAAAGAAAATGAACTTGCTTTTTCTGATAACAAAGCTCTTCTAAGACAAGACATATTCTTTAAAGATGCTGAAATTAAGCTTTTAAGAGAGGCTTTTGATAGGGTCAAAAAGGAAAATGGAAACATTCACTTAACTACACAGACACTAGAACATGCTTCTAGAGGTGTGACCAACATGATAGAATTTCAAGTGATTAATAGAGCTAAGTCAGGAGTAGGATATAAGAGTGTCCCACCTCCATACAGAGGTATCCCTAAACCCCCAGGTATTGACCTAGAAAATTCAGGTGTCCCTGAATTTCAACAACCTGAGCTACAATATGGTGTACAACCAAAGACCAAGCTAGTTATTGATGAACCTAAGAAAGTGAGTGAAAGTTTAAGTAAAACTTCACTTTCTGAGGACAAGGTGTCCTCTGATAGAAGATCAGATAAAGTAGTCATTGAAGACTGGGTATCTGATGATGAAGAAGATGTACAGGTTATGTCTAAACCTGAAGTAGTTAAGAAAGCAGGAACAAGGGTTCCTAAAGTGATCAAAAAGGATACTGTTAAGCCTAGTTCAAACATTAAACATGTTAGGCAACCAGTTAAATATTGTGAACAATATAGATCCACTAGCAAGCCCTGAG
Organism: Artemisia tridentata subsp. tridentata; assembly: GCA_021014915.2. NCBI lineage: Eukaryota > Viridiplantae > Streptophyta > Magnoliopsida > Asterales > Asteraceae > Artemisia > Artemisia tridentata. Next base: position 297,953,304 of record CP139505.1, on the reverse strand, counting down.
GTAACCAAAGAAATTGGAATGGCCTCAAGTCTAACAAATTAGGTGATGACTTTTTCTTTTATAATAAAGCTTGTTACTCATGTGGTAGTTTTGATCATCTTGTAGCTTTCTGTAACAATTGGGTATCTGGGTATGAAAACAATAGGGTGAATTTCAAAAGGCAAATTCCTCAAACTCACTTTCACTCTAAGTCTAAGAGAACAAAACCCAGAGCAGTTACCAAAGCAGTTTCTGCTGCTAGACCATTCATGACTGTTAACCCAAGACCAACAGTTAAAAATGCAAAATCTTTTTATACAAATGCATCAAAGACTGTTCAAAGGCCCATTAAAACAAGAGTAGTGGTCCAAAAACAAGTTTGGAAAATTAAGGGAACAATTACAAAGTTAGCAGTTTCTTCTGCTAAGCATGTAATTCATTCTGCTGCTAGAGAAAACAGGGCAAATGCTATTAAGGCCTCAGCATGTTGGATTCTTAAATCCAATGTTGCATCAACTATTTTTAAGAGATTAAATTTCTTTGATACAAGAGGCAAATCCAAGTCAGTAATGGCTTGGGTCCCTAAAAGAAACTAATACTTCTCTTTTCTGTGCGGGAACTTTCAAATGATAAACAAGAGGATCAAGGATACTCAGATAGTGGATGTTCAAGACACATGACAGGCAACAAGTCTTATCTCTCAGATTTTCAATCAATAGATGGAGGCTATGTTACCTTTGGAGGAGGTGTTGGTGGCAAAATTTCCGGTAAAGGTACAATCAAAACTGGAAATTTGGATTTTGAAGATGTGTACTATGTACAAGAGCTAAATTATAATCTTTTTAGTGTCTCACAAATGTGTGACAAAAAGAACAAAGTTCTTTTCTGTGACACTGAATGTCTTGTACTTTCTCCTGATTTTAAGATGCCTGATGAAAGTCAAGTACTTCTTAAAATTCCTAGAAAGGGCAATATGTACAGTGTAGACATGAAGAACATTGTTCCTAAAAAGGCTTTAACTTGTCTTGTAGCAAAGGCCACATTGGATGAATCAATGTTATGGCATAGGAGGCTTGGTCATATTAATTTCAAAACCATAAATCAGATTGTTAAGAATGGTTTGGTAAGAGGTTTACCTCAAAAACGATTTGAAAATGATCAAACATGCATTGCTTGTTTTAAAGGCAAACAACACAAAGTCACTTGTAAGCCCAAGCTTTTTAACTCTATCAATCAATCATTGTTTATGCTTCATATGGACTTATTTGGTCCTACAAATGTTAGAAGTATGCAACATAAGAGATATTGTCTAGTTATTACCGATGACTATAGTAGATTTACATGGGTTTTCTTTTTAGCTACTAAGGATGAGACACCTAGCATCCTTAAGACTTTCATTACAGAGATAGAAAACCTAGTAGACAAGAAAGTAAAAGTCATTAGATGTGATAATGGGACAGAGTTCAAAAATAGAGTTATGGATGACTTCTGCAAAGAGAAAGGTATTAGGAGAGAGTTTAGTGTAGCTAGAACTCCTCAGCAAAATGGAGTTGCTGAAAGGAGAAATAGAACACTAATAGAAGCTGCTAGAACTATGTTAGCTGACTCTAAGCTACCTATAACTTTTTGGGCTGAAGCAGTCAACACTGCTTGCTATGTTCAGAATAGAGTTTTAGTTGTTAAACCTCACAATAAGACATCATATGAACTTTTTAGAGGTAGAACTCCTGCAATAAGATTTCTTAGACCTTTTGGATGTCATGTGACAATTCTCAATACCTTAGACCATCTTGGAAAATTTGATGGCAAAGCAGATGAAGGTTTCTTAGTTGGATATTCTCTCAATAGCAAAGCGTTTAGAGTATACAACTTAAGAACTAAGAAAGTAGAGGAAAACCTACATGTGGAATTTTTAGAGCATAAATCCAATGTAGTAGGTGAAGGTCCTAATTGGCTATTTGATCTAGAGTCATTAACCCATTCTATGAATTATGTGCCTGTTGTTGCAGAAACTAATGATTTTTCAGGTTCACAAACAAACAAATGAGGTAGTGTTACACAAGGAGACAAATCAAGATCATATATGGATGCTAATAAGTACCAGTGTGGCTTCAACTTCAACAAATGATGAATCTTCTTCTGGTAAAGCTAAAGAAGATGTTGAAAGTGAACACAAGAAAGATGGAACAAAGGAACAACAAAATGTTTCTACTGATGATAGTGCTGCTGAGACAGAGCATTCTACTGCTAGGCTTAATTTTTCTGCTGTTAGGCCAAATGATTCTACTGCTGGCCCTTCAGACTCAAATGAAGCAGATTTCTCAGATAATGAGGTGGATTTGAGCAATATCACACCTAACTATCAAGTTCCTTCAACCCCACACACAAGGATTCACAAAATCCACTCCCTAGAAAATGTAATTGGAGATGTACAATCAGGTGTGAAGACAAGACAACAACTGATGTCTTCAGACCAACAAGGGCTTCTTGATGCCCTTTATGCTTCAAAGCAGCATGAGTTTTCAAACTCTTGCTTGTTTGTATGTTTTCTCTCACAAGATGAACCAAAGAACATTCTGAAAGCCTTAGATGATTCAAGCTGGGTAGAAGCTATGAAAGAGGAGCTTCTTCAGTTCAAGATTCAGAAAGTATGGGTGCTAGTTGATTTACCTAAGGATGCAAAGGTAATTGGCACTAGATGGGTTTTCAAGAATAAAAGGGATGAAAGGGGAATAGTGATTAGGAATAAGGCTAGATTAGTAGCCCAAGGGTACACACAACAAGTAGGGATAGACTATGATGAGGTTTTTGCTCCAGTAGCAAGACTTGAGGCAATTAGGCTTTTCTTAGCTTATGCTTCATTTTTAGGCTTCACTGTTTATCAAATGGATGTCAAGAGTGCATTTTTATATGGTACTATTGAAGAAGAGGTGTATGTCTCACAACCTCCAGGGTTCATTGATCCTGACCATCCCGACAAACTGTACAGAGTTGTTAAGGCTCTTTATGGCCTTCATCAGGCACCTAGAGCTTGGTATGAAACACTGGCTTCCTATTTAAAAGAGAATGGATTTCAAAGAGGAAAGATTGATCAGACACTTTTTATCAAACAGCACAAAAAGGATCCACTGTTAGTGCAGGTGTATGTGGATGACATTATCTTTGGGTCTACAAGGAAGGAGATGTGTTTGGAATTCGAGAAGCTTATGCATGATAAGTTTCAGATGAGTTCCATGGGGAAACTTACATTCTTTTTGGGTTTGCAAGTTAAACAGTCATATGAAGGCATATTTATTAGTCAAGATAAATATGTTGCTGAGATACTAAGGAAGTTCAACTTTGCTGATTCAAAAATGGCAAGCACACCAATGGACTCTGAGAAACCACTTCCTAAAGACTTGGATGGAGAAAATGTAGATGTACACACTTACAGATCTATGATAGGCTCTTTGATGTATCTCACATCATCAAGACCTGACATCATGTTCTCTGTTTGTGTTTGTGCAAGATTTCAAGTAACTCCAAAGGTTTCTCATTTAACAGCAGTCAAGAGAATTTTTAGATATCTCAAGGGTCAACCTAGGTTGGGACTATGGTATTCTAGAGAGTCACCTTTTGATTTGGTAGCATTTTCGGATAGTGATTATGCTGGTGCTAGCTTGGACAGAAAGTCAACAACTGGAGGATGTCAATTCCTTGGGTGTAGACTTATCTTATGGCAGTGTAAGAAGCAAACAATTGTGGCTACTTCAACAACTGAAGCTGAATATGTAGCTGCTGCAAGTTGCTGTGCTCAAGTCTTATAGCTTCAAAACCAACTTCTTGACTATGGGTACAATTTCATGAACACTGTTATTCATATTGATAATAGTAGTACAATTTGCATTATTAAAAATCCAGTACAACATTCTAAAACAAAACACATTGAAATTAGACATCACTTTATAAGAGACTGCAATGAGAAAAGATTAATTCAAGTTCTTAAAATTGCTTCAGAATACAACTTTGCAGATCTGCTAACAAAAGCTTTTGATGTTGGAAGGTTTCAGTACTTGGTAGCAAGTATTGGAATGCTTAATCTTTGAATTTTTCAATCTAATGTGTTTTTGTAAATAAATTTTTGTTTGTGTTGCTGGCTTTATAAGATACTACTGTTAGTAAAAAGTTTGTGCTGCTAATACAAATATAAATTGTGTTATTCATACAGTTAGTCCTATGATTATTCTAATATAAGACAAAACTTTGTACATTGTTCTTTTGGTTTTAGACTAACAATTTCAGGTATGAACATGTGAACACAAAGGAAGTTTCAAGTGAAATACATGAGCAGCAGAATGATAATACTAGTTGCTGACATAATAGGTTTATGATAAAAAGAGTTTGAGAATTTCAAACCTCCTTAAAACTTCTTTCTTGAAGCTTGATTATGATGTTTCACATTAAATTAATGACTTAGTTGATCAGAAAGTAACTGATACAACTCACTTTCTATCATTTTATACTTTTAAATATAATGAGCAAGTCTAAGGAAATCTGATAGAAACAACAGCTAGTGAAAGTGAATCTAACACTTGTGTTAGAGGCAACAATTACTATGAGCTGAAAACCCTGTCAAGAAAGCCTTTTGAATAGGTTTATCTTTACACAGGCAGTTATTTATAACTGAAAAACATTGGTTCTCACACAACCAGAGTTTTCTTTAAACCAAAATTTTGATTAAGTGTCTGTTACACTCTTAATCCCTTCAAAATGGTTGAAAGCAGTATGGTTTTTCATAATAAAATCATGTACATACTGCTAATGGCAAAAGTTTCTTAAAAATGATTTTCAAAAAGACTCACAAAAACCATCAAATGATGGACCATGAGTCAAATGCCCCATGAATCACCTCTCATAGGAGTTAACACACCTAGAAGTGATGAGGGCAGCAAATTAAACTCTTAAGGAATTGATGGCTACATGTACAACATTTTCTGATAACATGTTCTGATGGATAGCTCAGATGATGGAGAGAAATATTTTGGTACATAGTGAGAGATCTTCCAAACAGGGGAGGATAAAATGTTATTTGCATCTCAGGGGAGGAAATATCTCAGGAGAGGAAATAAAGCCCAAAAAAGGAAGATTAACCAATGAAAGGGAGGAAAAGACAAGAGCATACAAGATGATAACATGGAGGTTGAAAATGACAAGAACAGAGCTTATTCTGGAGTATTATATATATTCAGAAGGGATGAAGCATTCCAAAGGAGAAAGTTCTATCTAGGTCAAACGAAGAAAAGTTTCAATTTCAGTTCACCACGTTTGTTCATCACTTGCAAAGGCATGCTGATAGATGATTTCACTTGTTGAAACAAGCATCCAAGATACACAGCATCATTGCCTCTTATAATTCCTCCATCCAAGGAAATTGCACCATCTTTTAGGTCAATGTTTGAAGCCTGAAGATGTGTATTGATATTGTTAAAGTCAAAGAACAGAAAGCAGATGAGTTATTGAGAATGATATTTAATCTTGAAGAACAGAAGATAACTCAGATCAAGAATCTGACTACAGAAGTGTTTGAAAGATCTTCACAATCCATAATTTAATTCAGAAACATGTTGAAAAGGATTCACATGTTTAGGGGAGGATTGTTGGGAATTAAATATTCAAGAAGTTTAATATCGGTTTCTACTCAAAGAAATACTCTAAGTATCATTCTACTGCTAGAGCATTTGATTCTGCTGCTAGCGTTAACATTCTACTGCTGAATGATTCTGCTGCTAGCGTTAACATTCTGCTGCTGGTGAAGAACTTTCTGCTACTGAGTGGATAAGTATGAAAAGATATTATGTGTATTAAAGTCAACAATACACGGTAGATAATATCTTACCCCATGTGATCAGTCATTATGTTATATTCTCAGAACAAGTTGTAAACATAGATACATGTTGTATCTTAATGACTGACACTCTCAAAGCAAGCATTCGATAAGACTTAACAATATTATAAAGATCTTTCTTGTGTTATAAAATAAAGATCTTAGACTAGATATTATATACGACCAAAAACAACTAAGTGTGAATTATTAAGTGCTTAGAAAATAACTCTCAAAAACATAGAACAAACACATATATCACAAGTCATAGAAAACATAAGATTCAAGGATTTGTAACCCTAGTGATAGTGAAGATCACTCGTATTATCTTGAATAATATTGAATCGTTTGGTGATAACATTGCATGTTCTTTGTTCCATATTCACAAGCATAACTGTTCCATTTCCACAACACAAATAACCTTCTAAGTGTGATTAAGTTAATTCCGCGTACTTGATCATATTAACTCAACTTATCACATACACAAAGCAACAAAGGTTTAACCACCTTCCAGTGTATCGATCAACCCCCCTTATTTTGTAATCATTAAGTTTCATACGAAATGACATCTTCAAGAAATTCACCCAACATCCCATCAACCAATATCGTTTTAGAAAAATGGATGGATGTTCTAGGCGTTTGATGAGGTGTAATTTTAAACATTTTTTGGGGTCATTTAGCCTCTAAATCCGTACATATTCGATCAATTATTACCCTAAATCGTTTATATTTGAGTTTTAGGTACTCGGGAAGCAAATGATGGAAAATGAAACTTTTATGGCTCGATTGGACAAAAAAACGAAGAAAACAACAAAGTCAATAAAATGTCACAAAAAGGGAATGTGACGGCGTCAGAAATACTAAGTGACGCCGTCACTTGAAGACTAACAAAGATGATCAAGTTATAAAGTTTCCAAGTGACGCTTAAGGCGATGGAGACAACCTTGAACTGACGGCGTCATGACCAAAAAACTGAAGAGCGACGGCGTCACGATCCATAAGGTGATGCCGTCACATTAAGTCGGTGCCAATAAACGAAACCCTAATGACGGTGAGTTGACGGCGTCACACTTTGCAAGTGACGTCGTCACAACTGTAAAACTATATATATATATTTGTATGTTCTTCATTAGAAGGAAGAGAAACTTGGAGAGAAACTTTGTGTGGTATTAGAGGTACGAATTTTACATCTTGTGTAAGGGTTCTTAACCCCCAGAACTCTATGTTTTATTGAAGATAAGTTATTCAATCCTTAGTCATTACAATATGTCTATGTGTTGTGTGATTATTTGTTTGTCTTCTCTTCGATCTAACATGCTAGGCTAAATTTATTTGTGTTTACTTAGGATTGCATGAAACCTAGTTATTGATTATTGATTGTCGTCTCTTGTTTAATTAGTTGTTATTCGCGTTAGGAGTAGGAAAACTGTCTAGATCTTGGTATATTAGCTTGAACGTCCGACTAAACGCCCCGCTATATATAGAGAGTGTGTTGTTCATTGTATTTAATGCGTGAGTTGCGTTTTCTGACATTAAGATAGCCTCAACAAGAACAAAATTCATAGAGTTACGGATTGATGACCCTTAGCGATTGCTATTAAGGAATACAACGCTCTAATTAAACAAGGAAGTGACAATTCAAATAATTAATACTCCCTCTGTCCCTAAATAAGTGTCAACTATTGACTTTTAAAGTCTTCATTTTTTAACTTTGACCTTAAATTATTTTATTTGTGTTATGTAATACTTAATGAAAAAGATATAAATGGATTGAGTTTTAAATATATATTCATTGGTATAATTTTCATCAATTATTACATAACACAAATGAAATAATTTAAGGTCAAAATTGAAAAAACATGAATTTAAAAGTCAACAGTAAACATTTATTTAGGTACGGAGGGAGTAGTAGATAACTAGGGATTAATAGGATTCTAAGTAAATACACTTTACCTATCATACGAGTTCCTATCAATTTACCTTTTCCGCATATTTACTTTAGTTTAATTTAGTTTATTTAGTTTAATTATTAGTTATCAAAACCAAACTCTTCAAACCCCGAGATTTATATTGATTTCTATAAAATATAAAAAATATAAAAAATACAAAAATAATCATCCCTTAATCCTTAGACTTAATCCGTTATACACTTCGAGCCTACCTCACTATTCCCCTAGAGAACGATCAATCCCCCGTGTCTTACCTATACTACACTACAACGGTTAGGTACTCTGCCAAGGAGGATTGTACAACTTCTTGTGTTTACAATTATCCGCATCTGCGTCCTAATTTCCTCAGATATGGAACACATCGAAAGGTTGAACGAGCAAGATGAAAATCTAAAAGGTTCGATTATATTCAAAAACTTCCGCATCAAAAAGTACGTGTTGAGTTGTTATCAAACACAACGGACATTTGTGAACATCATACTGAGCACATCAACGTCTTGTGTAAAGACTTTGAGAGAGATTGGAGGTTTTAGGCAGCTACATTCGACATATGAAGAAGTTTGAAGAGAGTGCACGTTCAAAAAAATTGTGTCAAAAAAATATGCTTAAATAGTACGGTAACTAGGATCTGTTGTCTTTAGCTTGCTGTCAATGCAACTTTTGTATTATAATAATAAATTCTAACTTTAACTGTCTGTACTTATTCGCAAGCAATTCACAATAAACCGTACAAGAATAAATGCGACTTTTGTATGTATCTTCCCTTAAAATTAATGTCTATAAATAAATGGAGAAATATAACCTAAACATATCATACCTTCCAATGCATAAGTACGTATAAAATCTACAAAAATTGAGCATGGTTCTTTAAATTCTATGCTACCACAAAGGTTAACGACAGAGTTCAAGACGAATCACAAAGATCAACAACATTGTTCGTGTTTGCCATTGATCCAAATTGTGGTTTGAGTGTGATGTCGGTAGCCAGATAGACCGACAAGGATCTACTAATGTTGGTTGTTGCTTCCGCAGAAAGATCAAAGATAGTGCTAGTCATTAATTTAGTTATTTCAGCTTGCCAACAAGACATTAAAAAATAATACCTATGCTTGCATCAGAATCACAAAAAAATGGTGGTTTATTATCTTTATATGCCCATGCCATCGAACCGGTATTATGACATTTATGCTTATGCTGGAACCATCATCTACGGTCATCAAGGTGAGCAAAGGCTACTACCACATCGCTATTTAACATTTCTCTATATAACCATGTCCGGACCACTACAGAAGACAAGATTGTTCACTCTTTGGACTGGGTTGAAACACGTTTTCATATGTAGTCTTTAACAATGCCAACACTGGTTTTAATGAGTATACTAGAAAAATGTATACAATGATGTAAAGTTTACAGTTGGAATATATATCAATCGCAAACCATGTCGTATTGTTTCGTAATCAAATATTTTTCATTTGTTACATTCACTCTTTGTTTTGTTTTTAGAATAAAATAGTCGGGGTTTATCTTTATTGTAATCACAGCAACGTCGTACAAGATTTTTAATAACTTTCACCTTCTCCATGGATGTCAAGTTGACAAGACATGTTAGGTATCACTATATATTACGAATAATGATGCAATTTGTGAATCAATGTACCAAAAAAACTACATATTCAAACATACAGAATAATCTCTCCTTTTATAAAAAGAAGGCATTAAAAACATCAACGTGATCTATGTGTTGCAAGTGTTTAGATCTTAACCACAAAATTTTGTTCCATGTATAAGTTCAATAAAAAACCACCCATTCGCAAAGGTTAACGATAGAGTTCAAGATCTACACAATGATCGAATGTGGAATGTGAACACCTTCAATCCGGTTTTTTGTATTTTATCTTCCCCAATCCCATGCAAAAATACACTAAATCCGGTTGGAGTACTAAATTTTATCAATTGAAAATAACAAACAATGTCGAAGAAGCATGTGGCGAAATGTAATTTCTTTTTGAACTTAGTCTTGTAATTATATTTAAAAAAGTTGTGTATTGTCATTGTATTTGCCTTAATTATTCAATGTTGAAGAAAGTTTTATTGATAACCATTAAGAACATCAACTACAATTAAAATCATTCTGAAAATCAGTATCTCATTAAATGATATCATAAAAAAGTGGAATGTTAATGGATATCATATCCCATACCCATACCATATTTGGCTCTACTTAGATCTATATAAACAAAGTCCAACAACTTTCTTTCAGCTAAAAAAACAAAAGAATAGAAAAATCTGTCTTCCCCATCTTCACATTACCAGCGTCATTCACAAAACGCATCAGATGACAACGATCCAATTCTTCCACTGAATTAAACTCACGAAAAACATCTTTTGTTATTTTCAGCGTTTTTACACGATCTCAGAAGAAAACGGAAGTGGCTTATGGAGGAAGTCTAACGTCAAAATAAGGAGACCGAGAATAAGGAAAAACTGGTTGAAATGTATGTTAGAAAATCCGAGATTTTTTTGTTTCTTATATATATACTATTCAACTTTGTTGTTATGTTTGTTTTCTTCGATCTGAAAAAATGTATTGGATAATCTTTGTACTTTTGTTATTTCTGTGCTCTAGTAATTCGATCCACTTTTGTTGTATTTGTGCTAAGAGTAGTTAGACCCACACGCCTTGTTGTTGGTAGATTTTAGCTGATTGCAATCAGAAAGATGTATTTTAACTAATTCACAACTCATTAGCAACTCATTCGTATTGTAAGAAGCAAACATATTTAGCTACAAATGATTAGTCTGTCCATATGACTACGTCATGTATGTCGTATTTTAACTTATTCACAACTCATTCGCATCGATTGGTATGTCCATATGACTACGTCATGTAGTATTTACATTGTGTTCGTAAATTCAATCGCATTACATCACGCTCTTCGTTTGTGCTTTGAAATGATATTTGAGATGAAAATAAGTTGGATTTGGTCATTTATAGGTAACTGTTGAAGCTACAAACGTAGATGCAGTTAAGCGTCAGACGTTAAACAGACGAAACAGATGTCTTTAACATATTAAAATACATAATGATAGGTAACCTCGGAATATCGAAAAATAGTCCTAGTTTTAGTATTATGACATAAAGTTGACTTAAGTTAGAAATGAATGTCATCTTAGGTGTTAGTTATGCAAATTTTCCCTTTTATTATTATTACGTTAAATTCTGTAACTTTTAAAGAAATTTTCTTTACATGATTTTTTTCTAGGATCTTCGTTATTAATATCTCAGTTATTCGTAGGTCATGCAGAATGCTCACTCCACATGATCAACCTAACCATTAAAATAGTTAGATTTGATAACTAACTTAACTTCTTGATGATACAATTTTATTCACAAACGACATTTATTCCACAAATTGTAAATCAGGCTTTTAATTTTTTTGCCAGGACTAGTTTACTTTTTTATTATTTATTTTGTACAGCGTTTAGATTTCATTATTGTTAATTATACGCATACGCTATCCATATTTTGGTACACACTACACATGCTGACATGCATGCTCCGATCTATCAATAATGGAATTAAGTATGACATTTCTTGCATACTCCGTCGCGCTATTACGTTATGACCCAAAGCCTTTGGTCTAGTAGTATGTGACTATGTGAGTGACTCATCAACTTGGAGATTGTGGATTCAAGCAGGGGCGGTTTTGGGCCGGCGCAGCATCAGCAGCCGAGCCGGGCCCAACCCACTAAGGGGCACCTGCAACAGCCAAGATCGGGACATTGATTTTGTGAATAATGATTCCTTGATTCATAGAAAAAGAAAAGATGAAAAACCCTTGGTTTTACTAGAAAAAATGTGTGGTGCCCCCATAAAAATAACCCTAGTGCCCTCTACAATCTCGTAGGTTCCTAAAAATGATGATGTTTTTCAATGCAAATATCATCTCCGGTAGACTGGTTCATCGGAAAAAAGTTGAAGAAGAAGAGTTAATATGGGAAACTGGGACAATAGATGGTGGTGACATGGGGTTGCGTGATAATATGACATTACTAGACGACAAAAACAATCTAATTAATATAATTAATTATTTACGGCAGTAACTATAATACTCCGTACCAATTTAATATATGGAGTCGTATTTAATATATTTTATGCCTCCTATATACTACGTAGTTTTTCATCTATCATTTGTCTTCTAGTGACAAAAGTTTGTATTGTTACAAATAATTCTTTCAGATATCACTAATTCACTATGTATATTTTTAACACGTTTGTTGCCATTAACTAAACCCGACCCAATTCGTTCAAGTCATACTAAAAATCTTTTTTATAATATAGGGGCACTTCTTTTTTTCGTGCCGGGCCTAATTTTTTTTTTGACGTTCTCAGCACCGCCCATGGATTCAAGTATTGTTCAAGATATTATAAGGTATTATGTGTGAGATGTGTGGTATAAAAGTACACAATTATCGTTCTAAGAAATAAAAAAGAAATGTTTGAATTTGTGAAATAAGTAATTGTTACAATAGATCAACTTATGTCTATAGACAGGAACTTGGGTGACTTGATTGGGAAGACTGATTGTTATATCAGTTAATTTGGAAAGTCGAAGTTGTATTCCTTTAAGCAGATATAAGTAAAACCACAAAGTTTTAGGAGGGTCGTGGCCTTCCCTGGTCTCTACTAAAGTCCGTACATCAATATGTCGTTGGACCAAATAATATACTTAACCCTTGATTAACAAACATCTATAACACTAGTCTCGTTTTTTCTTTCATGAGATAAAACCTTTGTGATACGAGATTTCGAGGCATATATGAGTCCGTTTGATATAATTAAAACTTCAAGTGCTCCATAACTTTTAATTAGCTATATTCAGTTAAGTTAAAAGTTCGGATTAGACGTTAGTAGGGATAAATAATTATTCATGCATATATTTAAACTCTAAATTAAAGTGCTTTTTCTTAGCCTTTTTAAGATTCTAAAAGTTCTTTTACTCTATGTATAGCAAAGCTTTAATTCATCTGAACCATAATCCATAAGTCCCAGTCGAACCAATGTTAGATTCCAAACATATATTTCTTTATATGCAACTTATCTTGTTTATATATAGGTCCGAGTGCTATAGTTGAGTGAACGGAGGTCATGTGGGAAAGATTATACAAAACTAAACAAGATGATTAAAAGTATATTATACCAACTATTGAAACAAAAAATATAGTATTTTAACTATCTATCTTAAGTTTTAACAAATATTTACAAAATAAAATTGTACAACGTTTTTGTTGGAAGTGAATTCTAAGGTCCATATTCATAATGGGTAGAGGTGAGATCCATGACATTTAGGTGATCTCTAAAGAACAATCAAGACGATCCCAACCATCCATCCACCTTTCATTCAATGGCTGAGATGAAAGCCAAAAATTACAAACAAGCGCACATCAGTAATTTCACATGTCACCATAAAAGCAAAAATATCTCAATCCATCTCATTTAATACATCACTTTCTCTCTCATCAATCACACTTAGAGCACCGGGAATAATAACGTAAATGGGGCGTTATGGTCTAGTTGGCACAATATCAACGCCGTTAACCACTCCGTGTTGTGAGCGTTGCTTGAGGCGTTACAACGTACGTTGGTACACCAACGTGCGTTACAACGTAGCAGGGACAAAAATGAACTTACACAAACACACCCTGGTGATTTGCAAATGGGTTTGCATTGGGTTTGCATTTGTGTGTGTGTGGGTTTGCATTTCTGGGTTTGCGTTTGTATGTGTGTGTGTGTGTGTGTGTGTGTGTGTGTGTGTGTGTGTGTGTGCAGTATATAGACGAAGAAGATGATTGTTTTCCTTTTTTTTTTCTTTTTTTTTTTTTTTTCTTTTTTTTTTTTTTTTTTTTTTTTTTTTTTTTTTTTTTTTTTTTTTTTTTTTTTTTTGTCAACAATGAATGTGATGGATGACAACATTATCAGTATGTGGGCTGGAACGTGGACCAAACAATTTTTTAACATTTTTTTTTCTTTTTCTTTGTTATCTTAGTTTTGAATTTTTTTTTTAAATAAAAATATTATTTGTATATTAATTTAATGAATGAAAATAGTTGAGGGGTTAATTTGTAAATTGTAAGTTTTAAAAATGTGGGTCCCAAAAAGTGGTGTTATTTGGTGTTATGATACCGGGGTGTTTTTTGGTGTTATGTTATTTGGTGTTGACATGATGTGGCGCTGGCGTGGCACAAAAAACCCGGTGTTAACATATTATCACTCCCTATGCTCTTAGATCTACTTTCTCTTTCATCACTCGCTGGAATCACCATAACACCACCGGAAAATCATCAGAATCACATCAAGACCGTCGGAATCACACGAATCACAATAAACCACCGGAAAATCACCATAAAACCACCGAAATCACACGAAGCTGAGGTCGGTGAAGGTGGTTTTGTCGCCGGAAAGTGATCGGAATTTTTTTCCGGTGAGATAGTGATGAACTCAAATAAGTACATATTATTACCATCATTTATCCTATTTATTTGACTTGTTTTATTATATTATCTGTGAGAATTGATACGTTAACGTTTACTTTTGTAATTCTCAGGTCAAAACAAGTACTATGTGAAACTTGGCGATTTTGGACTAATTATGGAGCAAAACAAGCAAGATATTAAGAGTCTACTGAAATGTACAAGATCAAGATCATTCTGCTCCAGATACGCCGCATCCTACTTCTAACATACGGCGCATCACTATCAAGATTTCACAAGTTATAATCCAAGACGGCAAAGGACATGCACCGCATAGAGAAATGGAGTTACGCCGCATCTTAAGGCGGTGTACGAATATTCCTGAATATATTAATCTTGGACCCCACGCGAAGTTAAGTCAATGCGCCGCATCTACTTATTCACTGCGCCGCATCTAACCCTCAGACAGAAACTATAAATACCCCAAAGTCAGACGAATTTTGGGTGCAATATACCAAGTACGAGAAGAGAAAGACAGCCGAATTCAGACGTGTTAGCAGCACAAGACACACCTTGAACGAAGATACAAGAGCTGTAAGAAGGTCCTGCATGTATTCAATTCATTAAGTAGTTTTGTTTTATTGTATTAGTACACTTTAATTCATCAGGATTGATGGGCCGATTCCATGTGACTACGGAAAACCATGGGCACCCCTTAAAATTGCTTTCCCATTAATTAAAGTTTAAATGTTGATGTCCTTGGTGACTTTTATTAGTGCATTGATAACCTCTGTGTCTAGCTGAGCATTGCTTGGGTCGCCATGCCCCTTCCTCGCCTATTTATTCTATCGTTTCTAGGATAGTGGGATAGACATAAGTGATCATTAAGGGTTTACTCGCCGATAAGATTAGAGCCAATGAGAAAGGTTTAACTCTCGGTGCGTCGCATCGAACTATACACTTCATATAAAACTAGCAATAAAACAAGTGACAAGCTACTTAATTATCAGGACAGGTCTTCTTATTGTCTCAAGTATCTATCTGTGTACGTGTGTGCTAATCGCTGATTCGTGCTTATTAGTTTAGTTTATTATTTAATTATAACCAAACCGTGCCAGTCTCTCAGGCTGAACCCCCTTGCGTTAGATTAGGTTGTATAGCTAACTTAAGATATTAAAATACTGATTAGAATAACTAGATAATACGTTCCACTCTTAGTGATCGACACTCTACTTACCATTATATTCATACTGACCGGGTACACTGCTCGTTAAAGTGTGTGTTATTGATAAGTCGGCTAAATATAAATTTAAAACTTGAATACTGCTAAAACCACAACGACATACCGTGGATGTAAAAATTAGAGCATGACACGCACGCACATCAAGTTTTTGGCGTCGTTGCCGGGGAGTGAATTGTTATTATCTGTTAATTTGATTAGTATTTTAATTAGGTTTTCTTTTTAATTTTTATTCTAACCGCTAACCCCGTTGTATATTAGTTAAATTGCATTCATTGTATTATTTGCATATTTTCTGTTTTTGTGTGTTTTTATTTTCGTTTGTTTTTATTTTTGTTTTTCTTGTATTCTGCTATCGTTGTACTGTGCTAATTCAAACGATACGGCGCATCTATTTTCTTAGATACGACGTATTGCGTTTAATTTTTATAAAATACAAAGCGTTTAATAAATTCGATACGACGCATCTTTCCCCAAGATACGGCGTATTCTGTTTTTAATAAGAAATTTTTCTAAACGATAACGCCATACGACGCATCTGTTTTAACAGATACGGCGTATTGTCTATTTAAATCAAAAACAGTTTTCGAATTATTAAACAGATACGACGCATCGATTTTTATCGATACGGCGCATCTTCTGAATCAAAAATCTTGTATTTTGAAACGTAACGAAAATACGGCGCATTAACTATTGTTAATACGACGCATTTAATTTTGATAAATATAATTGATTTTTTATAATTAAACTGATACGGCGCATTCTAAATTATAAGCGGCGTATCTGCTTTCTGAATAAAAGTCTGATTGAATTTTAACGATTATAAGATACGGCGTATCCAACTTCTTGGATACGGCGCATCGTCTGCAGATATCAGTAACTTTTATTTTTTGTATTCCGTTTTCGTTGTTGATTTTCTGATATACTACTTTCTTGAACATACCCTACCGATGCTTTTGTGATAGTTTCAGGAAGTGCATAACCAGGAGTTCAACTAAGAACTTGATTACACCTTTCGAAGATCCTGAACGAGCCCTACATTCACTTATAAGGCTTTTCAACACAAAAAGCTTTGAAATTTCAAGTTCATTCGAGCTTGATTATTTTTCTGAAGAGAAAGAGGAAGAAGAAACAGAAACAATGGCAGAAAACACTACTATGGAGGAATACATGAACAAAACCCGTGCTGATTACACTTCAGGAGTTGCTAGACCAAAGTTTGATGAAAAGTCAAAGTTTGAGTTGAAGGGTCAGTTTCTCAAGGAGCTAAGAGAAAATGCTTTCAGTGGAACAGAACATGAAGATGCTAATGAACATGTTGAAAAACTCCTCGAGATTGCAGATTTGTTTACTACAGAAGGAGTCTCTGACGATCAATTTATGCTAAGAATCTTTCCAATTTCGCTTAAAGGAGCTGCTAATAAGTGGCTACGGAATGAACCTGCTAGTTCAATCACAACATGGGAAGATTTGAAGAGCAAATTCCTGAAAAGATATTGTCCACCTGCTAAAACTGCTAAAAAGATGGAGGCTATCAACGGTTTCAAGCAAGAGCCTGATGAAACTCTTTATCAAGCTTGGGAAAGATTTAAAGACTTGTTGATGAAATGCCCTCAACATTATCTAAGTGAAATGCAGGAGATAATATTGTTCTATCAAGGATTGGACGTGCCTACTAGACAAATCTTGGATGCTAAGGGAGCTGTGCCTCAAATGAGTGCAGCCAATGCTAGAAAAACTATCCAGGAAGCTGCTGATCATTCTCAAAAATGGCATGATGGAACCTCTACTAGATCTAAGAGCAGCACTAATTTTGACGAGTTTGCTGCAATTCAAGCTCAATTGGATAAAATTAGTAGAGAGATGAAGAAGCGCGATGAGAAAGTGTATGCTGCCCAAGTTGGATGTGAAAAATGCGAAGGACCTCACTACACTAAGGATTTCCCTAATAAGAATGAAAGTGAGACTTTTGAAGAAGCATACTACACACAATTTGGACAACCATTCCGACCTTCAGGGAGATTTAAGGAAGCTACTCCGGGATACTATCAAAAGAACAACTTTAATCCCACTTATCAAGAAAGGAGGCAGACTTTGGATGACACTCTTAAGCAAATTATGGCCGATGCTGCTAAAAGACATGAAGAGAACACTGCTATGATCAAGGAAATCCGAGCCTCGACGGATACTATTACAAGAAATCAAGGAGCTTCGATCAAAGCATTGGAACAACAAATTGGACAAATGAGCAAAGTTCTTCAAGAAAGGGGATACGGAAGTTTACCTAGCTCAACCGAAACCAACCCAAGAGATCATGTCAAGGCCATAAGCACAACCGAGGAAGTCACGCCTAACGTACCTAGAAGATTGATGAATGGTAATGATGGTGCAAAGCCCGAATTTTTCTTTAATTCTTCAATCAGTTTAAGGAGGCTACTCAAAGAAAAGACAAAGATTGAAGAGGAGATCAAGGCTACAATGAAAGAAGAGAGCTCTGCAACCGACTTACATGCCTTGCCTCATAAAGAAAAAGACCCAGGAAGTTTTACTTTACCTTGTTCAATTAATGATATATCTTTCAATAATGTGTTAGCTGACTTAGGAGCTAGTGTTAGTGTTATGCCCCTTAAGACATTCACTACCCTAGGACTAGGAAAATTAGCACCAACTAAGTTGCTTATTGAATTGGCTAATAAAACGGTAAAACAACCTGAAGGGATTGCTAAAAATGTGCTAGTTAAGATTGAGAAGTTTGTTTTCCCTATAGATTTTTGTTATATTAGATATGCCCGAGGATGTTAAGATTCCTTTAATCCTTGGAAGACCTTTCTTGTCTACCGCCCATGCTAAGATTGATGTGTTTAAAAGAAAAATCTCATTAAAGGTAGGGAATAATAAACTAGTCTATAAGTGCCAAGATCCTGCTAAAAGCATAATTAGAGGCATCTATGTGCTAGGATTAAGAGAACGTATGGACCTCGATCTTGAAGCTAGGTTTATGGGAGAAACCTTGATAAATAATGAATCACTTGAGACCTATAGTGGCGACTACATTGAATTAAATGATCTTAATTTACCATTAGGAATCAATGATCAATTTATGGAGGATTTAGAACCCGAAATTGAAGAAGGAGAAATTATGGATATACCTAGAATTAATATGATCAACACTAAGAATTATGATGAATTTGAAGGATATCCTAGTTTCTGTGATTATGGTAGAAAGATCCATGTAGATTGTGCTTATAATTTACAATTTCCTTGCATGATAGGATTTAAACAGGTTAGTGCCAACTTTTTCCCTATTTTACCAATTAATGTAATGTCAAAAGATTTCTATAATTCTATAATGAAAAACAAAATTGAGTATAGAGGGAAAAACGTAGTTGGAATATTCATGAATGTGCCTATTTTTGTTGGGAATTTAACTATTGTTACAGATTTCACCGTGGTGGAAAACATGGATGCTTATCGTGATGTTGAGATGGGTGACGTGATCGTTGGGAAACCATTTTGTAAGGAGGTCGAAATTAACGCTAAAAGATTTGAAGGAAAGATCACCTTTAAAAGTGGAAGCAACGTTATCACTTACATGATGCCTCGTGCTCACCCAAGGTTTAAACATGCCCCTAACAAATTTTGTTACAAATTTACACCATTTCTTTTTGTAGATGAAAATGACGCTGAGAAAGGGATCGAATATCCGTACCAAAAGATGAAAGGATTCTACAAAGGTGTACTTGAATTGGGGCCGGAATATGTTCGTGACGAAGTAATTCGCAACTACATCGTGCACGGACATGTGGGGATCAATAGATCTAAATAAGGAGCTGAACGTGAGTCTAACTTGAAGACTCTGGAATAAAGACAAGTGCTGACCGGGAGACAACCCGGAAAATTTTTACATTCTGTTCTGTGTCGAGTCAGTCAGGCCCGCAGAAGATACGGCGCATCTCCATCCTAAGATGCGACGCATCGCCTGCAATGGTCATATCTTATTTAATTTTCTACATTTTTACTTTTAACTTTAAAACTTTCTGTCAGTATTTTAATGCGGCGCATCCCTGGCTAAGGATGCGACGCATCTTCTATTCTGATTTATATTTGTTAGGAATATGAATATTCAGCAGAAGACTCGGTCACCCCGAGTACTTATTAGATCATCATAGCTCATAGGATTATCTGTAATATTATCAGTAGCTTAGTATTATTAGTATTAGTATTAGTAGTATCTATATTTGTGGAGTGGGTCGAGGCTTTCCCCACTGTCAGCTCGCTCCACAGTCCACTAGGGACGTAATATGTAGTAGTATATATACCCCTTCCCACACATGGGAAGGGTTGGACCTTTCAAGCTAATATTACACAAGTTTCTTTCTCTCACTAAAAGGCTCCCATTTCTCTCTCTAAAAACCTCTTCCATTCGATCCATACAAGACTCAAACTAGTGATTCATGCATTGTGAATACCCTACAATTGGTATCAAGAGCCATGGTTAGGTCCATGAGAGTTGGTATTCACGAATTTGTGTAGTTCTTGAGGTTTTCTTGTTGGATTCGACTTGTAGTTTTAGTTTTTTTTATTTTGTTTGTTTAGTAGCATAAATCTCATTTTGTACTTTGTTTAGTGATTAGAAGTTGTTTTTCTTTGTACTTTCTTGATTAAGATTAGTATTAGAGTGGTATTTAGTGTTTGGATTCACAGATTTAAGGCTCGTGTGGTGTTTGTGGGTGATTCGAGGGTTTTTCTTTCAAGAGTTCTTGGATGCGGTTTGTGTTGTTTGGACGATTCTTGAATGCGGTTTGTGTAGCATCGTGTACTCGGTTTGTCTTTATACTAGTTTAGGCAAAAGGACAAACGGCATTGATAGTGACAGGTTTGGAAGTTTGAGCCAACGCGGTTTGTCTCTACGGTGCGTACGCGGTTTGTGTCTACGGTGTGAACTCGGTTTGTCTCTTTGACGCATACGCGGTTTGTGTCTACGCGGTTTGTATCTCAAGTGTGAACTCGGTTTGTCTCTTAGGTGCATACGCGGTTTGTGCATACGCGGTTTGTACATTTGGTGTGAACTCGGTTTGTCTCTAAGGTGCACACGCGGTTTGTGTCAACGCGGTTTGTATATCCGGTGTGAACTCGGTTTGTCTATTTGGCGCTTACGCGGTTTGTGTCAACGCGGTTTGTATCTTTGGTGTGAACTCGGTTTGTATCTCCATTGTGAACTCGGTTTGTCTCTTGGCACATACGCGGTTTGTATATCCGGTGTGAACTCGGTTTGTCTATTTGGCGTATACGCGGTTTGTGTCTTTGGTGTGAACTCGGTTTGTCTCTTTGGCGCACACGCGGTTTGTGTCTCCTGTGTGAACTCGGTTTGTCTCTTAGGCACATACGCGGTTTGTGTCTACGCTGTTTGCCTAGGCGGTTTGTGTCTTGGTGATTTTAGAAATTCCCGCGAAAGATTCGATTTCTCGGTTAAATCACAAGATCAGTAAAATCCCGTAGTTACTATGGCTACCACATCAAGTACATCATCAGATGATATTCAAGCAGCAGGATCTGACACTCGTCCACCTATGCTAGATAGGACGGATTATGAGTCTTGGGCACAACGAATTAGACTTTACTGCTTGGGAAAAGATAATGGTGTTAACATTCTTAAGTCAATTGACGAAGGACCTTATCAGATGGGTACCACCAGAGACGTTGTTACAACTGGTGAAGATGGTACTGTAACTTGGGGCATCGACAGACCTAGAAACTACAATGATCTTAATGAAGAAGAAAAGAAGAGGTATGATGCCGATATTAGAGCCTCCAACATAGTTATTCAAGGTCTTCCAAAGGATGTATACAAGCTCATCAATTTTAACACTGAAGCCAAGGCTGTGTGGGACAACGTTAAAATGTTGTTGGCAGGGTCAGAACTCACAAAGGAAGATCGTGAGTCACAGCTGTATGATGAGTTCGAGCATTTCAAAATGAACCCAGGAGAAAATGTCACAGATTACTATGTGAGATTTCATAAGTTGGTAAATGATATGAGGATGATCAGAATGACTATGCCCAACATCCAACTTAACTCAAAGTTTGTGAACAACATGACTCCGGAATGGGACAGATTTGTTACTGCCGTCAAACTCAACAAAGGTTTAAGGGAGACTAACTATGAACAGTTGTATGCTTACCTGCAACAACATGAGAAGCATGCTGCCTATGATCGGGTGCTGAGAGAAAAGTTGAATCCTTCAACTACGAATGACCCACTGGCTTTCATGACAAATGTACAACCAACAATCCAATCATCATCCAATCCAAGCTATCACCAACTTCACTCACAAGTACCTGCTATGAGTTCACAACTTGACTCAGGCTACTCTCAGACCGACAAAATGATTGACAACCTCACCAATCAAGTATCTCTACTGGTTCAACAGTTTCAAGCATCACTCCCTCAGACCAACAATCAGTTAAGGAATTCTTCCAACCCACGCAATCTAGCAATGGTGGAGGATGGGAAAATTGTGGTCCAGAATGTGCAAGGGAGAGCTGGCAGAAACATGGGTCGAGGTTATGTGCAGAACAGAGCAGGGAATGCCAATCAGGGGCAAGGGAAACAGATCAAGTGTTATAATTGTGGGGGGCTTGGACACATTGCTAGAAACTGCAATCAACCTAAACGTCCTCAGAACTCAGATTACTTCAAAGACAAGATGCTGTTAATGCAAGCTCAAGAAAATGGTGCTGTATTGGATGAGGAAGAGTTATTGTTCTTGGCAGGAGATGGAGGAAATACTTTTGATGAAGATGTGGATGAGAAGCCTGTTCAGGATCTGGCACTTAATGATCCTAACATCTTCAAGGCAGATGACTGTGATGCATTTGACTCTGATGTGGATGATGAACCTACTGCTCAAACAATCTTCATGGCTAACTTGTCTTCCCTGGCCTCATCTCGTCAAGCTGGTTCTTCTAATGCATCCGTGATTTCTGAGGTACTAAAAATTTATGACACATATAATATTGTCGAGGGACATCAGATTCCCGAAGAAGTACATCAGGCAGTTGTTTCTGACTCAAGTGATGTTGATATGGAAAATAGCAATATTGTCTCATATGAACAGTATTTGAATAGCAACAACTCGCCTGATGTACCAAATGGTGAATCCTTTGTCAATAATGATGTGTGTGCTATGAGTAATGCATGTGCCTTAGATAATGCAAGTAATGTAGATAATGCTTGTGTGTACCATGAGAACCAATTGCCTGTCCCTGATAATAACTTGATCACTAGACTTAACATCTATAAAGAACAAGTTGCTATGTATGAACAGCGTGCTAAGTTTGAACTTAATGATCGTGAGCAGAAATTAGAGGGTCAAATGAATACACTTATTAAAGAGTCTAGAGTGCGAGAAGAAACATTAAAAATAGAGTTAAGTTCTTTGAAAAGTCAGCTAGAACAGTCTGACAAACAGAAACAGGATGCACAAAAGTGTGTAACAACACTTAAGCAAGAATTCAAACAAAAAGAAACAACTCTTTTAAATGATTTCTCTAAACTCAAGACGCTAAAAAATAAGCTTGAAGATAAGTTGTACACACAAAATCAAACCATACAAACTGCTCAAATGATTCATAAGCACAGAAAGTTGAGTGATAAGCATAGTAAAATCATGATAGGTGAACCAAAGTCAACCATCCTTAAGGGTATGCAAGTACTTCAACCAGCCCTATATGATGGTAATGTGATGATTAAGCCTATTCATGACCAACCTGAGCATATCTACACTGATGAAGAGGATGAGTTAAGTGATAAAACGAGGGAAAAAATGAATGAGAAAATGAGGGATCCCGAATGCATAGCCAGACGAATAATAATCAAACCCCATGATTATTATGAGGAAAATCGTTTGACTGTGTTTGCTCCTCAAACGAAGTTAACACCTGAGCAGATATTTTGGAAACAAGATAATGAAAAACTTAAGGTAGAAAAACTTAAGGCCAACACCCCCTCATTAGAAAAGTTGCGTCCATAACGGTGTATCCTCCCAATACACCCAGGAATTTGGTGCCTTTGTCTCTTCCCACTGAATGCAAAACCTTTATTAGCTTATATGTGCTTTGGCAACTGTTTGCTGATTTCGATAAAACATGTAAGAAGAGAATCACACCCACTGGCATTACTGAGGGGGAAAGGTGTTTTGAACATGCAAAAAGGTGTTACTTAACTGAGGTCATGCCATTCTTTAAACTACTTAAAGAACACTTTGAAGGGTTGCAAACTGCCCTTAAAGCTGAAATAAATGAAATGAAAGTAGTGTTTAAAGATATGGAAAATGAGGTGAATGAACATGCAATAGAACTTAAGAGTCGAGAGATTGAAAGAAAAAACATACTCATTACTAATGACAACTTGATTGCTAAATGTATTGCACAAGATGTATTTTACACTGTCACTGATTCTGCATTGTCTGCTTGTCAATTTAATGAGTATGCTATTGCGTTAAATGTCACCCAGAATCGTGTTGTTGAGCTTGAGGGGGAGAATTTGAAATTGCTTGAAAAAATTCAAAATGATGACCATGTTAACATGGTTAAACGTTTTTCAAAACTAGAAGTTGATTATCTGAATTTGCAACTCAAACATCAACACTTAGAAGAAAAATGCAAAATATCAAATGTCAAGACATCCTCGGATGCTCCTGAGTTTGATACTTATTTTGAATTAAGCAAACGAGATGAGACAATTCAAGCTCACACGAACACGATTCGACTGCTGAGGGCCCAAATTGCCCAATTGAAATCCAACAAGTGTGAAGTATATGGCACCAATAAACCTTCGTCTTCAGATTCTCAGAATTTTCAATATCAAAACACCATAAATAAGTTACATTATGAAAATGAGTGTTATCGAGAAGAAAATTCAAAGGTTAAACAACATTTCAAAGAGTTATATGATTCTATTAAAGTTACAAGAAGCAATCATAATGATCAAATAACCTCTTTGACAAATGAAATTGAGAATCTTAAGGCTCGGGTGAAAGGTAAAATGCCATGCACCACTTGTAACTGTGATACACCAAAGGCTAATGATTGTAAAAAGTATGATGTTGATGTTGGGCGTATTCCATTTAAGATTAGAAATAACAGCCTTGCCCATCAAACATATCTAGATCATCTTAGAGAAGGTCTTGACTCACTTCGTGAGGTAGTTGAAGAGGATAGGAATGATAAGCCACTTGATCAAGCAGTTGTCTATGCATGCAAACTCACGAAAAGGATTCAGGAAAACTTAGAATATGCCATAGGCTCAATTCCTAAGTTTAGAGGCCATAGAGATAGATTTGTTGCATCATCATCAAATGTTGTGAACAAGTATGTAGCCTTTGACCTACCACCCAAAACATTAGAACCCAACACATCATTATCAAGAAGGCATGAGGCAGAAAAACAAACTAATGTTACCTTCGATGCTTCTACAGGAGTAAAAAGTGACACCCAAGCTAGCGGGTCAAGGTCTAGAGGAAATGAAAGAAAGGATATGACTGCGCCAGCTAAGAATGATCACTTGAAGAATGTAGAAGCTCAACCTAGGAACAATAAGTTTACAATGAGTAGGATGAATCGTGTTGATTCTAGTATCAAAAGTACTGTAATTAATTCGAATTCTAATGCTATCTGTAAAACTTGCGACAATTGTTTAATTTCTGCTAATCATGATGAATGTGTTGTGTCTTTTCTGATGTCTTCTGCATCATCCCATGTTAAGAATGGTAGGATAACTAAAGCATGCAAAAAGGTTTGGAAAGCAACAGGAAAAACATTTGCTAGCATAGGCTATCAATGGAGACCCACTGGAAGGAAATTCAATTTAGGACAACCGGGCACGTTACCTAAAATGAATAAGCATAAAATTGTAAAAGTTAAGGAATGGAGACCCACTGGAAGGAAATTCAATTTAGGAAAACAGAGACCATTGCCTAAAATGAATATGCATAAAATTGTGAAGAATAAGGAATGGAGACCAACTGGTAGAATCTTGCCTTTAGAATCACAATGCCCTCCATCTAGGTCTTGTCCTGTCTCAGGTTCTGTCTCCACAGAAAAGATAGTAGCATCTGTGAAATCTGTAGTTCCTGAATATGTGTATGCTGACCAAATGGACCCCAATTGCACTTGGGGATCCACATTTTTCAGTTATCCATTGTTGTCTGGTTTCAAATGCAGGTCGTACAAATCGTCCTGTGGTATTTGGACTCAGGCTGCTCAAAACATATGACTGGAGATCGCTCACGACTCAAGAACTTCGTGAAAAAGTTTATCGGGACAGTTAGATTTGGGAACGACCACTTTGGTGCTATTATGGGTTATGGAGATTATGTGTTTGGTATAGTGTAATCTCAAGGGTATATTATGTGGAAGGACTAGGACACAATCTGTTTTCTGTGGGTCAATTTTGTGATTCAGATCTGGAAGTGGCTTTCAGAAAGCATACATGTTTCGTCAGAGAATTGGATGGTTTAGATCTCCTCAAGGGCAGTCGGGGCACCAATCTATACACCATTTCAATTGAAGAAATGTTGAAGTCCTCTCCCATATGCTTGCTCTCTAAAGCCTCTAAAACAAAATCATGGCTGTGGCATCGTCGTCTGAACCACTTGAACTTCGGTACCATAAATAATCTTTCCCGTAAAGATCTTGTTAGAGGGATGCCCAGACTGAAATATGAGAAAGATCATCTCTGCTCTGCATGTCAACTGGGTAAAAGCAAGAAACAAACCCACAAGCCTAAAACCGTCAACACCAACTTGGAAGTTCTTCACACCCTCCACATGGACTTGTGCGGTCCAATGAGAATACAAACCATAAATGGAAAGAAGTATGTTCTGGTGATAGTAGATGATTATTCTCGGTTCACATGGGTAAAGTTTTTGAGAACCAAGGACGAAACTCCAGAGGTTATCATTAAACTGATAAAACAGCTGCAAGTAAGGCTAGATAAAACTGTCAGAATCATTCGCACAGATAATGGTACTGAGTTTGTTAACCAACAACTCCGTAATTTCTATGAAAGTATTGGCATCACGCATCAGAAAAGTATCCCTCGCACGCCTCAACAGAACGGGGTGGTTGAACGAAGGAACCGTACTCTGGTGGAGGCTGCAAGAACCATGCTTATATTTTCAAAGACACCGATGTTTCTCTGGGCAGAAGCTATAGCAACAGCATGTTACACTCAAAACCGATCCCTAATTCATCCGGTTCATGAGAAGACTCCCTTCGAGTTAATTCATAACAAGAAACCAGATCTTTCCTTTCTGCGTGTGTTTGGTGCTCTTTGCTATCCAACTAATGATAGTCAAGACTTGGGAAAGTTAAGAGCTAAAGCAGATATAGGTATTTTCGTTGGATACGCACCTGACAGTAAAGGGTATCGAATCTACAATAAAAGGACCCGTAAAATCATGGAAACCATTCATGTTACGTTCGATGAGCTGAGTGAGCTACCTGTTTCAGGACAAATCAGTTCTGGACCCGATCTTCACCTTTTGTCTCCTGGACCCATTAGTTCAGGACTTGTACAGAATTCCACGCCTGCAGATTCTTATGTGCCTCCTACATGTGAGGAGTTGAAGAAGTTATTTGATCCTATGTTTGATGAATACTTTGAGCCAACGAATGGAACCATCCCGAGTGAACCAGATACAATTCCTATGGATGAGGTTCAAGCCCCACAAGGCTCAGAAGGCCCTGCAGCTTCAGTATCAGTCAGTCACAATGCTCCTGCTGCCAGTCAATCGCCTTCGTCATCAAACACTCAAACTTCTCCAGTAATGCAAGAATCTTCAGATAATAATCCTTTGGGAGTTAATCCTTTTGCTCCTGTTGAAGAGGCTCCTTTTGAAAACATATTTGCTCCTGAACATTCATCAGACACATCCTTACCTGAGGAACACAGCACTGCTACATCTGTTCATAACCATCAACCTCACGATCATCTCAGGAAATGGACCAGTGATCATCCAATCGACAACATCATTGGCAATCCCTCACGTCCAGTATCTACACGTAATCAACTAGCCACTGATGCACTATGGTGCTTCTTCAATTCCGTACTGTCTAAAGTCGAACCAAAGGATGCCAAAGAAGCAATGACTAAAGATTGCTGGTTCCAGGCCATGCAGGATGAAATCCATGAATTTGATCGACTTGAAGTTTGGGAATTAGTGCCTCCTCCGGAGCGTGCAATGATCATTGCCTTGAAGTGGATCTTCAAAGTGAAGCTTGACGAGTATGGTGATGTCCTAAAGAACAAGGCACGGCTAGTTGCTAAAGGGTTTAGACAAGAAGAAGGCATTGATTTTGAAGAATCGTTTGCTCCGGTTGCTAGAATTGAAGCCATAAGAATCTTCCTGGCAAATGCTGCGAGTCGTAATATGATAGTCTACCAGATGGATGTCAAAACGGCATTCTTGAATGGTGACTTAAAGGAAGAAGTTTATGTGAGTCAACCTGAGGGATTCGTGAATGCTGAACACCCTACTCATGTTTACCGCTTGAAGAAGGCTCTTTATGGGCTAAAACAGGCGCCAAGGGCATGGTATGATACATTGTCCAAGTTCCTCCTAGCGAACAGATTCTCCAAGGGTGTTGTTGATCCTACACTATTCACCAGGAAATCAAGAAACCATCTACTGCTAGTTCAGATATACGTAGATGATATCATCTTTGCTTCAACAGATCCTGGTGAATGTGATAGTTTCTCAAAGGAGATGAATTCCAAGTTCCAAATGTCCATGATGGGACAAATGTCATTCTTCTTAGGACTACAAGTTTCTCAAAGTCCCGGAGGCATATTCATCAATCAATCCAAATACGCCAACGAGATCCTGAAAAAGTTTGGATTCCATACAAGTGAACCTGTTAACACCCCCATGGTTGATAGAACGAAGCTGGATGAAGATCCTTCAGGGATTCCAGTTGATATCACACAGTATCGAAGCATGATTGGATCTTTGATGTACATCACGGCTAGCAGACCAAATCTTCTGTTTGCTGTGTGTATGTGTGCTCGGTATCAATCCAGACCAACCAAGAAGCATGTTGAAGCTGTGAAAAGGATCTTCCGATATCTTCAAGGCACAGTTCATATGGGTCTCTGGTATCCTAAGGACACTGCAATGGAGTTAACGGCATACGCAGATGCTGATCATGCGGGTTGTCAAGACACTCGTCGAAGTACTTCAGGAGGAGCTCAATTTTTAGGGGAAAAGTTGGTTAGTTGGTCTTCTAAGAAGCAGATGAGTACTTCCATATCATCTACTGAAGCTGAGTACATTGCTATGTCTGCTTGCTGTGCACAAATCCTTTGGATGCGATCACAGCTTTCGGACTATGGATTCTCATACAACAAAATTCCCCTATATTGTGACAACAAAAGCGCCATTGCTCTTTGTTGTAACAATGTTCAGCACTCCAGGTCAAAACACATCGACATCCGGCATCACTTCATCAGGGAACAGGTGGAAAAAGGAATTGTGGAGCTATACTTCGTGAGGACAGAGTTTCAGTTAGCTGACATCTTCACCAAGGCCCTCCCAAGAGAAAGGTTTCAGTTTATTCTCCCACGCCTTGGCATGAAAAGCATGACTCCTGAAACCCTCAAGTGTCTTCAGGAAGAAAAGGAGGAGTAAAGGATTGTCTTCTTATATCCTTGTACATAGTTGTATATATCTTAAATCTAAAAGAAAAATACAAAAATATAAAACCTATAAAAACCATAAAAATCGAAAAATCAGAAAATACCAAAAAAAATAGTTCTACCTAGGCATGTCTTCTGTTTATCGATAACATTTACGTATCTAGAAATGTCATTCAACAATGGCACGGATTCTTAAATGAAGCTCGAGCAGAAGTTATAATCAGTTAAAACATGTCTAAATGGCTTGCAGTTACTTCATACTGCAACCCGCACTGTACAATGGGGAAAGCATGTCGCCAAAAAGACAGCTGTTTCTCCAACCGGGTGATGTTCACCTGGGCATGGATTACTTTATATCCATGTTCTCCCGACTTGATGTACGTTTCAGTGCATCACTTCGTATATAAGAAGAGAAGTCTTCTTTTCATCAAGATTCTCTATCTTGTTAGATCCCTCAAGAGAGTCTTGATGTTACACAAGGTGGTAAAATGAACTAAATTTTCACAAATGTCCGTCGCTCAATTGAATGACTACAGCTCTTTTAATGGAAAACGGGTCATTAATTGAGGGGGAGTATATTTGTTCAAATTTCCGACACCTTACCAAATTTGTGCAACATCAGCAGTGACACTCTCTCGTTGTTTCAGGGGGAGCATCGTATGCTCCTAAATCAGAATACATTTAAACCTGACCACATTTTCTCCCGAATTTTTCTAAACATATTTAAATCAATTGGGATCACAAATCTCAAATGGTTTGAAATTTTTGATCGGGGGAGAGAATGTGATTTAAATAGGAAATTCTGATAAAATGTGATGATTTGGAAGTTAATGTATGCTCTCCCGTATGTGCTAAACCATTTCGTAAATCATGGCACATATTGAGGGGGAGCAAAATGTTTTGGTCACAAACGCAAGCTCTTCCATATGTGCTAAAATCTTTCTTATACCAATGCACATATTGAGGGGGAGCAAATGATTTTATCAAAACAAAGGATTTGGCATCTCATGTGGCTGTGACTCAGAATTGACGAAACTTGAACTGTCATCAATCGAAAGGATTCGTCTTGGCCGGGTAATAATTTCAAGCTGGTCTAACCAGTGATGTAAGCGTGTCTCGAAAAAGATGAATCTCAGTAGAGTGTACCGTTTCGAGAAACTTTCTGTGGACTTGACCAGGACGGGTAATAATTTCAAGCTGGTCTAACCAGTGATGTAAGCGTGTCTCGAATCGGTCATGTTCACTGAAAGTGGATCAATTCAAAAAGTGCAGGCTTACCTAACATGTGCAAATTTATAAAACAATCAACCGAGCACATGTTGAGGGGGAGCATTTGAAAAAATATAAAACTCTCAAGTGTTTGCAAAAATGTGTTTCAGAATCATGAACACTTGGAGAGATTTTTCAAAGATTTGGTATGGCAATCGTGGAAGTACACCAAAGACCGACCATTTTAATTAATGCATGGAGTTATAAGGATGGTTAGGTTAGGCTCAAGTTCCCACGATCCCGCCAGAGCCGGAGGGATCTACCCAGGGACAATCCACTAGTTAGTATAGAGGTCCTTAGGTATGATTAAAAAGGAGATATGTGCATAAGGGAATAGTGCCGACTGAGATGGAGCTAACACTGGAACAAACCCAACAAGGTGTTAGTTATGAAGTCTCGGTAAGCACTGAAGGGGTTGAAGAATGAAAAAGAATTGTAAAGAGAAAGGGTGAAAAGAAATAGCCCTCCTTACAACTTAGGCAGAAACCGGGTCAATACATATGCTGTCAGAATCACTTAGTTGATTGCTGGCATTGAAGACAAAGTATCATGGACCCAGTGATACGCTGCACAACCCTCCCTAGCCACTCAAGGTCCCTCAAAGGATTCTTGTTTCAATTGTCACGGAGTTCAATACATTCCTATCATCTCTCTCACTCCGAGTTAGATGATATTGAAAAGGTGGCAGTCCTCTCCAGCCTCCGATCACCAAATCAAAACGCACAATTGAGTCTAGAGCCACGAGATACATAATAAGATCTCATAGGGACACGAATCATTTCTACACTGGTTGTTCAACCTTAAGGACACCAGTTGTAATCTCATGAGTCCTACGCAGATCTTAGCAATCTGCCAGAACATTTATGAGAGAATTTACTTATGTAATTCTCAATGATTGAATGGAAATTCCTGCCAGGGTCAACATCAAGCAGCCCTGAAAGCAGGTCACTTAGGTAATTCCTCGTGGATTACGCTTAGTGGTCGCGGCGGTTTCAACCGGTCTACAGTCGTGGAGTGATCTCCAGCGACTCACCTAATCGTTGATTTACTACGGTAAAATCTTAAAAAGCCCTCTGTGGGTTTTCGTTTAGGAACGGTCTTGGTAAGGATTAGAGAGAGTCTTCACACTATGCTGTTAACGATCTCGAAGTCCAAACTAGTAAGTACCGGTCGAATTATTGCTAACTGTCGTATGCAGGAATTTCTGGCGGATGTTGCTGTGGAATGCTGTAGCTGGTTGCTGTTGTAGCTGGTTGCAGAAAAGATGCCAATCCATCACCACATGTTCACACCACATCATCATCAAAGAAGTCATGATCACCCTAAAAGACCTTCAACACAGCTTCTGCTCACTCTGATGCTGAAGATCATGACTCCATATCGCGTGAGCATGTTGGCTCTAAGTATATTTCATCACATGGA
This sequence comes from Artemisia tridentata subsp. tridentata, assembly GCA_021014915.2. NCBI lineage: Eukaryota > Viridiplantae > Streptophyta > Magnoliopsida > Asterales > Asteraceae > Artemisia > Artemisia tridentata. The sequence continues at coordinate 297,921,415 of CP139505.1, read as the reverse complement.
GGATTACCACAGAAAGATGACTTGGAGACTCAAGTGGGATGATAATTTCAAGAATTGCTCAAAGTTCATCCAAGACAAAAGAGAAGTCATCTGCAGATCACTGATGTTTGCACAACAAGCTATGACATTGAAGATTCAATGATTGCGAGCTATGATGTCAAGATCCAAGGAAGAAGTGCTGAAATTCAAAACATTACTTCTGGGGTGACCTCCCTTAGGGGGAGATTGTTAGGAATATGAATATTCAGCAGAAGACTCGGTCACCCCGAGTACTTATTAGATCATCATAGCTCATAGGATTATCTGTAATATTATCAGTAGCTTAGTATTATTAGTATTAGTATTAGTAGTATCTATATTTGTGGAGTGGGTCGGGGCTTTCCCCACTGTCAGCTCGCTCCACAGTCCACTAGGGACGTAATATGTAGTAGTATATATACCCCTTCCCACACATGGGAAGGGTTGGACCTTTCAAGCTAATATTACACAAGTTTCTTTCTCTCACTAAAAGGCTCCCATTTCTCTCTCTAAAAACCTCTTCCATTCGATCCATACAAGACTCAAACTAGTGATTCATGCATTGTGAATACCCTACAGTATTTATTCCAGGCTCGATACGGCGTATCTTCTTCCATAAGATACGGCGTATCGACTGACCTGATGATTTTCAGTTTAATTTTTATGTTTTATTTTTTCTAACTACTAATGTATTATGCAAGTTTGAACCTTCTTAACTCAGGTGTGTTAAAGTCTTGATGGTATTATAGATTCCTGCATTTCTTGTGGATACATCATCTATGAAGCTTAAACGTTCTCATCCACAAGAAAGATGATTTTTGCTCTTATACAAATAATGGAGGATCATACCGAGCAAATCCCAGGGGAGTTTTTCGGTTCTAATTCTTTTATTTTCCAGTTTTTAATCTTTAATACAAACAACGAGGACGTTGTTTAACTTAAGTGGGGGGATTGGAGAATTAGAACACTTACTTGTCCTAAACTTTTTCAAAATATGCTTAAAATGCGCTTAATATATCAAAATTTAAAATTTTTAGCATGTTTTTATTTAAAGTCTAAATTACATAGCTGCACACATAACATTATTTCAAAAATTGTGAACTTTTCAAAATTCACAAATCTATGAGTGTTCCGGTGACTTGTAAACTTTAGAACTTGGCTTGTATACTATTCGAGACCACCATAATAAGTATTATCTATATAATTGGAATGACTTGTCTAAATTGGTAAATTTCTAGGATTACACCCAAATAGCCTTTATATGTTATGTGATATTAACTAACTACACTAGTTAGTTAACCCCCGTATAAACCTTTTGTTACTCTCACTTTTAGAGTAAGATACCCCTAGAAAAACACTCAGAGCCATTCCTTTCGTTTCTTACACCTTTGTTATAATGTTTCGTTACACCCTTACACCTTAGCCTACCCTGTAGATTAAAATCCGTGGTTGGTTGATTGCTTTAGGCAAAGTGTGTTTTCTTACATTACCTGTTTTCGCGTGCGTAATTCATTATCTTTGGTTGAGTCAGGAAATTGCACAATGCAATTGGTATGAAAGTAAATATTGTATATCTTTGAGTTTATTTTTCGTGTGTTTACTACTTTCGCTATTACAGTTATTTCTGAAAGTATGAAAAGTATGGAAAAATTATCCGGAAAAATAGTGATAGAAAAGTTGTGAAATTTTACACATATGTTGATGTGAAAAAAAAAATCGAAAAAATGAGAAAGAAAAAGAAAAAGAAAAAGTTGGATGTTTGTTTTAACCAACTTATGTAAAGTTTTGTATTAAGTGGTCGATATCACCACTACTTGTTATATATTATATTTATGGATTGAATGGGAGTTGGCCGTTATGGGAACGCCAACTAAAGTTTATTCTTTGATTGAGATCTTGTTGAGTATAATTCGTGTCTACCTAAAGCGTGTGTTTCAAGTGTTAAAACGTGAGTTATTCAATGATATGAGTCTTATTCATGGGATGGTTGGGAAAGTAATTTACCACACTTAGGATTTTAATTCATCTGTTTTGTTTATTTTCATTTTACACCAATTCGTATCCCAAATGTTATCCATACCCTATATCATTCTTAATCCAAACCTTTGATTTATTGAGATTAGGGATTTGATCAATCTTAACTATCGTAGTCATGGATTCGGCTATGTATTTATGATTTTGTCGCCCTTTTTGATATAATATTATTGGTAAAGATTACTTGGTCCTATCTTTAGCCCATTCGAGTTAAGGATTTGAGCAATTGCAAGTATCATGTTCGTGGATTCGATCATGTATTTGTGATTTTGTCGCCTTTTCTGGAATTTGAGATCGACAGAGATTAAGAAGAATGATTAACCCTTAATCTACAAACCCTTTTTACCGCTTTAGACTTGTTATTCCTTGGCTTTAGTGGGGGAGATGTGTATACTTGCCAAGCTTATGATAGAATATTCGTCACGACTGGACAGTTAAACGATTAGATTTGCTTTTATCAAAATATTTTATTTTATTTCTAATTCGTTAAGTGTTTGGTTGTGTGATTATGACAAAAACGAATACATGCTTAAATATAAAAATAAATCCAAATATCTTTTAGGATACATTTTCATAAGATTCATTCTAAGGTTTACTTGGGGACAAGTAAAGTTCAAGTGGGGGGATATTTGATGAACCCAAATAAGTACATTTTATTACCATCAATTATCATATTTATTTGACTTGTTTTATTATATTATCTGTGAGAATTGATACGTTAACGTTTACTTTTGTAATTCTCAGGTCAAAACAAGTACTATGTGAAACTTGGCGATTTTGGACTAATTATGGAGCAAAACAAGCAAGATATTAAGAGTCTACTGAAATGTACAAGATCAAGATCATTCTGCTCCAGATACGCCGCATCCTGCTTCTAACATACGGCGCATCACTATCAAGATTTCACAAGTTATAATCCAAGACGGCAAAGGACATGCGCCGCATAGAGAAATGGAGTTACGCCGCATCTTAAGGCGGTGTACGAATATTTCTGAATATATTAATCTTGGACCCCACGCGAAGTTAAGTCAATGCGCCGCATCTACTTATTCAATGCGCCGCATCTAACCCTCAGACAGAAACTATAAATACCCCAAAGTCAGACGAATTTTGGGTGCAATATACCAAGTACGAGAAGAGAAAGACAGCCGAATTCAGATGTGTTAGCAGCACAAGACACACCTTGAACGAATATACAAGAGCTGTAAGAAGGTCCTGCATGTATTCAATTCATTAAGTAGTTTTGTTTTATTGTATTAGTACACTTTAATTCATCAGGATTGATGGGCCGATTCCATGTGACTACGGAAAAACCATGGGCACCCTTAAAATTGCTTTCCCATTAATTAAAGTTTATATGTTGATGTCTTTGGTGACTTTTATTAGTGCATTGATAACCTCTGTGTCTAGCTGAGCATTGCTTGGGTCGCCATGCCCCTTCCTCGCCTATTTATTCTATCGTTTCTAGGATAGTGGGATAGACATAAGTGATCATTAAGGGTTTACTCGCCGATAAGATTAGAGCCAACGAGAAAGGTTTAACTCTCGGTGCGTCGCATCGAACTATACACTTCATATAAAACTAGCAATAAAACAAGTGACAAGCTACTTAATTATCAGGACAGGTCTTCTTATTGTCTCAAGTATCTATCTGTGTACGTGTGTGCTAATCGCTGATTCGTGCTTATTAGTTTAGTTTATTATTTAATTATAACCAAACCGTGCCAGTCTCTCAGGCTGAACCCCCTTGCGTTAGATTAGGTTGTATAGCTAACTTAAGATATTAAAATACTGATTAGAATAACTAGATAATACGTTCCACTCTTAGTGATCGACACTCTACTTACCATTATATTCATACGGACCGGGTACACTGCTCGTTAAAGTGTGTGTTATTGATAATTCGGCTAAATATAAATTTAAAACTTGAATACTGCTAAAACCACAACGACATACCGTGGATGTAAAAATTAGAGCATGACACGCACGCACATCAGATAGCTTGGAGATGACGTCATTTAACTAGCATGAAGAGCATGTCAATTTTGTATTATGAACTACTTTATTCTTTGTGGAAGTTTTCTAAAACTTATTTTATGCAGAATTTTTCCTTAATGGGAAGTTGACTTTTCTTTCAAAGCATGATCAGGAAAATGTTAGGATTCGACACACGGTTAAGGTGGTTAAACCTTTTGTACTTTGTGTGTATGATATATTGAGTGAATATGATTAAGAATGCGGAATCTACTTAATCACACTTAGAAGGTTATTTATGTTATGGAAATGGAACAGTTGTGTTTGTTATATGACAATGAACAAAATGAAAGATTATCACCAAATGATTCAATATTATTAAGATAATAATACGAGTGATCTTGAGATATCACTAGGGTTACAACCTTGAATCTTAAGTTTCTATTTCTTGTGATATTGTTTTTGTTCTATGTTCTTGAGAGATATATTTTTCACTATAAGTTTAACACTCTCTTTTATCTCTAGACTAAGATCTTTCTTTTATAACATAAGAAAGATCTTTACATTAATGTTAAGTCTTGTCAAACAACTTGCTAGCTTATCTTATTTGAGTCAGTACATAAGATACAACATGTATCTGTGTACACAACTTGTTAACTAAGAGAATAAGATAAAGACTGAGCACATGGGGTAAGATATTATCTACCGTGTATTATTGACTTTTAGTCAACCAGACTTAATATCTTCATCAACTAGAATTAACTCTGATAGTCACTAGAATTGACACTTGACTTAACCACCAGACTTAACTTCAACGACCAGACTTTAACCAGCAGATAACCAGCAGACTTAACTTTGGAATTCATCAGACTTAACTCTACTGCTACCAGATTTAATCACTTTAGAGATTTTCCTGATACTTAAACTTCAGAATATTTAATTCCCAACAGAAAATTTGAGGGTCTGACTTGCTACAAGTGAAGAACCAGTAGTCTTGTCTTATTACTTTGGTGTAATGTACATATGAAAGGGGTTGTGATAATTACTAGCCACTTAAGCACGAATTCTTTCAATCACTAAAAAGTCAATACACACACTTTTAGTACACCAGTGACCTTTTTTTTATGCAATATTAGTGCCTAGGTAATGCCTTGTGTTTATGCAATATGTGTGGTCATGGTTTCATGGGAGTTATATTATTCTTCTGTAGGCCTTAACAAAAATGTGTTTTTTTATCACATGTGATATATAGATGAATCACATCGGATTCTGTATATCCCATCTGAATGTTTTTTATCTGAATCACATGGGATTCAGTATAAATCTCATGTGATTCATCTATATATATCACATGTGAATGTTTTTTTATCTGAATCACATGTGATTCTGTATGAATCTCATGGGATTCATCTATGAATCCCATGTGATTTACATGTGTATATCATGTTATTTATGCTGAAAATAAGCTTCTAAAACTCTATTATGAATCCTATGTGATTCATTATGAATCCCATGTGATTCATCCCATGTGATTCATCCTGAATCCCATGGGATTGACTAATAAATCACTTGGGATTTATGCTGAATCACATGTGATTCATTATGTATCCCATGTGGTTCAGGATCAAATAGTCACATGTTATTCATAATGAATCTCATGTGAATCAGCATGAATCCCATGTGATTCATTATGAATCTATTGCGATTCATTATGAATCCCATGGGATTGACTAATGAATCACTTGGGATTCATGCTAAATCACATGTGATTCATTATGAATCCCATGGGGTTCAGGTTCAAATAGTCACATGTTATTCAACATGAATCATATGTGATTCATTATGAATCCCATGTGATTCATCCTAAATCCCATGGGATTGACTAATGAATCAATTGAGATTCATGCTGAATCACATGTGATTCATTATAAATCCCATGGGGTTCAGGATGAATTTTAATTCTTTAATTCTTGTGTTTTAAAAAGGTACTGTGTACTATAGAAGATGGGTTGGTGGTATGTACTTGTAGACATTTTGCTCTATATGGTTTTCTATGCCGACACATATTCTCTGTCATCAAGAATCGTGATATTAACGTCATTCCAAAACAATATATTTTGAGGCGTTTGACAAGGGATATAATACCACCTGAATTGAAAAGGAAAAGAAACAGATATGGGGAAATAAATGAAGAAATTTAAAGATTTACAAAAGAGGCAACGTTTATATAAGGAATTTTCACTTTTTTGTATTTCATATGTGGAAAACTAGAAGGGGGTTGAATAGTTTTTACCATTTTACTATTAATTTTCTTTGTGACTTAACATGATTTCAAAGTAAATACTCACAAACAAACAATATAAGTAAAGTAAGTAAGGATAGGAACAATCAAACCACAACACGGAGATTTATAGTGGTTCGGCTACAAGGACTCTCTTCCTTGCCCTACTCCACTCCTCGAGCCTCTAACTCGAGAGTTTTTCTTCTCTAAGAAACAAACTCCCTTCTCGGAGGAGAAAACCTTTATACACGTCGCTTACACTTTATCCGGTACTAAGCTAAACACTGGGTTCTTTACAAGGGTAGAACCACTCCCGTTGGTTCTTTAACAAGGGTACAACCACTCCCGACACTATGTGTTTTGAGGACTAAAACACTAACTGATCACTACTGAATAAATGGTATGAACAATGATGTGTGAATACTACAAGATCACACAGTAACTAATCTAATCAAGGCTTGCGACACAGTGTTGAAACTTGTTGATGCTTGATCTCTTTCGCTACAAAAAGGAAGATCACTAAGAATGAATGAATGATATGGTTAGTAATGTATAAATGAATGAATGTATAATTTATGCTATGTAAGTGGTGAATGTGCTTGAATGATCAGCTTGCTATTTATAGGCAAAGCTGATCAACAGGGCACGGATTTGGCGGATCCCAAAAATTGGATCCGCCTTTGTATTGGTTTGGTTCCGCGGGGACCAGGCCAGCTAAGATATTCTCATATCTTTCCATATCTTGCACAATCTTTCCATATCTTTCAAGGTCAACTCTTTAGCTTGAAGATCTATACAAGATATCACCTAAATCCTCAAGATATCCTAAAGATATCAAAATGAGGTATGCCATGATGTCATGTTTAATATTTCTAATTTAAGAAATAAAAGTAAAACATGTAAATGTAAAATGTATATATGCAATGTGATTCCTAGTGATCATGTAATGTGTAAAATATGTTTATAAAAGACTTGTTGCTATAAATTCAAAAGACTTAATCTTATATTTATGTCTTGCTTAAAGATAGACTTTGTGATTGTCATTAACAAAATTAAGCAAAGATCGTAAAATATAAATAACGTTTTTAGGACGATATTTGTATTAACAATCTCCCCTTTTTTGTTGATGACAAAACATAAAGTGTATTTTTAAGGAAAGAACTAACAAAAGTGTAAGTCTTTTAAAAATATAGATTAAGTTGATTTTATGCAAGTTTTAAAACTATTTTAAGCATAAAAGTATGTACTGTGATGATCACAGTGATATATAAACTTAATCCTATTTCCCCCTTTTTGTTGAAACAAAAAGAAGATATGCGTAGCGGAATGTGATGAAACATTTCTTGGTTATTACTCCCCCTAAATTGGAGTGCCAAGAGTGTTTCAATGATTTTGAGAACTTCAAAGCTCCCCCTTGGATTTTTCTCCACTAAATGGAGTACAAAGGTCATGATGCATGATCCTACAAAATAAATGGTTAGAATATGATATGCTCCCCCTCGATGTATACTCCCTATTGCTAGGGTACCAACGTATACTTTTTAAGGATGAGAAATGCTATAAAATGATGAGTTAGTACATGATATACTCCCCCTTGATCTATACTCCCCGTTGCTAGGGTACCATCGTATATGATTCAAAGTTGAGAAAAGTTACAAAACAAAGGTTAGTTGTGAATCAATCAAACCAAGTAGCATAATGCATATGTATAAGTCAAACAAACATAAGATTTCAACCCATTTGACTTTAAAAAGTCAAAAATAAGTGTCTGATAAAAAATGCACCTAAGTAGAAGTGGTCCAACTATACAATCAAGTTAGTAAATTAATCAAACCAAGATATTATGCCAAATAGTGATCACCCATAAGCATAAATATAACATCCATTACTTGAAAAAAAATTTGTGTTATAAGTCACAAAACATGATGTTACAACATAAAAAGGGAAGCAATCTTAAAAATCCTAAAGGTTCTTAAGAAGAGAAATTAAAAGTGCCTATTGCGGAGGATTGTTTTGGTTTGATGAGGATATGATGGAGGCAAGCCAAATGGATTCTAAATCCTTTGTATCACGTAAGCTAGAGTTCATCATGTTTGAAGAGGTGTTGAGAGGATCAAGTTCCTCATTGCCTTGAGTGTTTGGATGGTTGAGCCACATTGATTCATCAATGGTTTGGAGTGTGGTAAGTAAATTATTTGGTTGAAAGTTGGGTGATTATGAAGGTAATGATGATTTTCTCTTTTGAGATGGTATGGGTGGTGGTGTGCTAACCACTGGTGTTGTTGTAGGTGATGGTGATCTTGGTTTTATAAGTGATGTAAAATATAAATCAACATATTAAAATATAAACGCAGCGGAAAAACATCACCAACAACGGATCCATATAGCCATATGATCAATCAAATTAAACAAACAAGTATTTATACCTTTGTAGCGTGATCGGTAGAATCGTATGGTGACCTTCACCAACATAAACGAAGCAACTATGAAACCAAGTGATCAAACAAGATCACCTCTATGCTTGATCCATACTACACGTCATCGATCACCACCCGATGCTAGTCTTGACCTCGTAAGAATGATCCTTGATGCATCTACAATAGAATAAGCAAGGAAGGGATCAAAAACACCAAAACCCTAAATGGGTGTGTTTTAATTTCGTGGCTTTTGGAAGAGGAGGAGAGGGATTCTCTCCTTTGATTGTGGTAAGTAATTAGTTGATTGATTTGGTTCAAAATAGATTTGACCTTATCAAAAAAAAATTACACTTAGCACCTCATCAAGTTCATTAAACCCCTTCAAGCCCTTCATAAAGGTCGGCCACCATGAGGGCCCACAATGGACTTGCTCATTGTTGGTCCAATCCAAAAACGTTAAGTCTAACTTCGTATTTGATGGCCCGTTATAGTTCTATGTTACATAGCCGTTTATATATTGTAAATACGATAATTACAATCTATAAAATGATGCCTCTGTGTATAAGTGTGTGACCCCATAGGCTCACATATGTCTAGCCATATAATTATTAATTATGACACGAGCATACTCCAACAGCTCCCACTTGCGACGTCATAATAATCAAGTAATTATACAAGCAATGGTTAGCGTCTAGCAACACGCCAATGCCCCTAGAAATATGTGAGGGTAGTTTATTAAACGTCTCATTTTAGATGGTTTATATGTCATCTATCCTTTTGTTACAGATACCGTGTTGAACATTAGACATTGATCAAATGTCATTCTAATAGTTCAACCATTATGTTTCTCGATATAGATATTGAACAAGATTACCAAGTGGATTAAGATTCATCTTAATTTCATTTGGGTACGGCCATACAAACATCTGTCCAATTCATCGAGGGGCCCAATAGTATCTAACTCCATAACATGTGGAGGAACAAATCCCGTTTTGACTACACGTGTCATTCACATGCTTCATATCACTCCTGATAATGGCTTTTATAACTACCTTATTCAGGACAGCGTTTAACCATATCAAGGAATGAAATTCCACACATGCAAGACCTGCTTGCGTCTCAAGTCTAAGGATAAGAGACATAACCTCTTGCGAGATTCACTATTGACGATGATCCATGTAGTGAATTCTCGTAGGTTGGGTTAATCCAATGTTCATCACAATGAACAACATGTGAGTGTGGCAAATAAATCACCAACACGCTCACATTTGTCTTAATTTGATGATACTCTCGTATCGTCAACCGACAATGGATAATTTTAGATTAAATAAATTATTCATGGATTAAACATGCAAATATAGAACACAGTAGTATAAATGAAGACGATCATACCAGGTATATCAATTCATTATATGATACGACTGCTTACAGTTCCATTATCCATATACTAAAAAACAGATATGCATAAAACTACTCATAGGTCGGAATCCGATGTTCCCACCATGATCAAATTATGTTGTACAAGACAACAAGTAGTCATCCGAGTAAACTTTGAGAATACTTTTTTTAAAACTCATGAAAGGTTCGAATGATGATTGTTCTTTGCATCTGTGCATTCAAGTACAAAACGAGTATTGCAACAATACATTCCATAGGGTGTTTGAAGCCAGCAAAACACCTACATTAGACAGTCATCTGAACAGTTTCTCAAACTGTAAAGTATTCTTATTCTTTTAATGTATAACACATTAATGCTCTCAGTCGAGCACATCTAGTCAGCAATGTCATCATTCATGATGGCATCCTACCATGACTAGGGTTGAGTATCATCTCAGTTAAATAAGCATCAACGTATGCAAATAAAACAGAGTTCCTTAAATATTCGTAAATGTTTAACCATAACTTTGGTCCTTCGTAGGTCCATTATAATGTTCGTTTAAAAATTATCTAATGACGTTCACTTAGATATTTGTTGTTATCAACTCATCTTGCATTCATGCAAATGATAAATATAGCCCAATGCATAATATGACTTACATGATAAATCCTTTAGGCGAACTTAAGATTTCCATTCATGTGTTCAATCTCATCAAGTGAGACTGATCATTGAGACTCCCCTCAATAACGTGTCATATTGTGTTTAGACTTAATAACCGCTTATGTTTATTCTAATAAACATATATATAACAAGGTTGTATGTCTTATTTTATAAATCCCTCAAGAGAAACTTCATTCCAAGCTAAGGATTAAAGTCTAGCTTAGATGGAATATAGTTTCTAATAAATAAAATGCTCTAACTTGATCTCACTGTACTTAGGAGTAATCTTATTAATCAAAATCAAATTAATGATTTTATAATTAACTTAAGATCTCTGCTCCTAAATGCATGATCTAATCCACACATGGATTCTTTTATCTTGTATACATAATAAAGATTATATGGATTCATAAACCCTTTTGATTACTCATCGTCCTCGCAAAGGTAATCAACAAGAAAAGTGTTTTGATATCCTATTGTCATATTTCATTTACATGAAAACAAGTATGACAATTAATCATCTTTATACATTTAATGTTTGTAGGTAGTAAGATTTAATCATAGTCAATTTCTTGAGTATGAGTAAACTCCTTTTACTACTCGTGCATTAAATGTGTGTACAAGTTTGTCCTTTTAAGTCTTCTCATCAAGAAACTTATTCTTAACCTCACAGTCTAACTGATTGGTAAGAGATCAATCAAACTCCATGAGGGATTGTCTTTCAAGGACTGCATCTTAACATTCATAGTTTGAGCTATTCATCAGATTCAAGATCTGATGATGCATCTCTGTACTTAGCAGGTTCACTATGATCCTCCAACTTATATCCCTTAGCATTGATATAAAAACTATATCATTCAAGTGCAATAGGTATCCTTGCGGATTTTTGAATGAGATATATCAATCTATGGTTTAACATATGCATGTTCTACCTTAGTATGACATTAGCAAGTGTACTCAGAAGGTTGTGTATTTAGTTCTTGAATAACTTCAAGGTCTAAAGGTGTTCCCACTTGCTTTTGTATGTAGAGACTAATCTCTAGATACTCAGCATCTTGAGTAACAATAAACTGTTTCCAAGTGGGACATCATAAATACATCGTTAGTTCTTGACTCTAGTTTGTTAATTACTTACTCTTAGGTAGTTAACAAATTCAGAACTTCAATCAAGACATAATGAGATTCATCCCATGCCATAATACAATGGTGTCTTAAATTCCTTCTGGGTTGGAATCATATTGAGTGTACACATGGCACATCCAATTTTCTAACCTTGATAGCTTTGGAGGTAAAACAGTTTAAGTCATCAAAGATCAAACAATATTAATAGAGTTTGATTTTCCATGATGGACATACCATAATAGTGGTGGTATTCCATGAGGACTGATGTTGTGAGACTATCACACAACTCATTAGATGAACTTATACTTTTGGCTTACTTATCTACCAACCAGGTCAAACCAGATGGCATCAATAATAATCTCAGTCTACTGCATACTTTACTTCATGTGCATGTTTTGACTAGAAAACATAAACATTTAATATTATACGTCGTAAGTGTACATGTCTTAACAAGAAGACATAACAAATCAACGTCTTACTTTACGTTATAAGTCTTTCAACAATTAACGGAATTGATGTTTGTATCTTTACAAGAGACCTAAACATATTCAACTAAAGTAATTACGAGCGCCGACACTAGGCCTCAATAGTAATTTCAAGTTAATTTCATACTTCATGATTATGAATTTATAAGAAAACATAATCATATTTACTAAACCATTTAGTGAATATGTTGAAGTAGCTTTTCATGTTATCTTGATATTTGATCTAATTAGGGCAAATGCATTTTATGTGTAGAAGTCCTAGTAGAATCTTAGTTTCTTACTTTGCAGTCAAGAAAAACCATTAGTCATATTGTTTTATGTTGTACCTTGCACACAATGAAGATTTCTCCCACTTGTGCATGGCACAACATCATGAGAGTATACAGACAACACTACGCTCGTTTGTTTGTATGAGCAATATGACCATGTCTAAGATAACATATGATTTTAGTGAAAATCAAAATATAGATATGTAGAACTTTATCATTTTAATAATGAATCATGCATAACTAGTTTAAAGATAACATTTCAGGAAGCAACATCAGGAACGCGACAAGTTATCTTATAAAATTTATGCAATGGTTCTTATATAAAATGTGATGCTTAACATGTGGAAAGTAATGTATTATTTCAAGACAATCTGGAAATAAGATGGGCAACTTGCAAGGTAATAAAGCTTGCAGCTCCCACTGGATTAGACAAAATTACATGGTGTTTCGTCACCAGTAATATAATCACGTAGCTCCCACTGGATTAGACAACATTTAATGTGTTTCATCACCAGTGGAGAGTGAGTGGTGATTCGATACTTTCCATCTTTCTTTGAATATCTACACATTAGTACTAATGTGAGTCACTTTGACTAGTAAACATGTACTTAGGTATTTAAGAAAGTACATCAAGTTCTAACATATAGATGATGGGCTAGCCATCATTGCTATTTTAACTTGAAAATAGGCATGCATTTCCTCCATTATTGGTCTACTTTACCACAAGGGTGTGTAGGACCTTAGTAGGTTTATGGGTTAAGACAAACTGCTAGGTAATCATGCTAGTAATTGCCTTTACCACTTTGCTATTTACTGATATTTCCGTCTTCTAATTATTTAAACTTATTTTAGTTGGGTAGCTATAGAAAACGTGTTCTCTAGGTATCCAAATATCTTATATTTCTTCAATGTTTCAAAACCGAAACTAGGGTTATAAAACAACCTTGAAGGAATAATATGTGTAACCATACTTAACCGTTTTGACTTTAACAAGACATCACGATTTCTAGAGTAGGTTTTCATTGAGTTTGATAAGAATTAGGAAAATTCAAATATTCCTATTATGGCTTTTCCTCATAAAGAAAAATGATATGAATAAGTCTCTTTCTTACAAGGAAAGAACGACTTAGTTCGTCCTTTTAACAAGAAAAGAACAAACTCCTGTTTACGGCTTGTGTTGCATTAATACATTAATAGAATTTACAAAGTTCATTTTTAGTATTTTCGATAATTATCCTTTTATAAATTAACTACCCCATGTTTAGAATTTAAAACAATTAATTTACGAAAAGGCTAAGATCCTCATTGAGGTTCGACCATTAATGTAGTTGATCTACTAGAAATGGTAGATTCAATAGGTAGGTAACGTCGACCAATTGCATTACATGTGCAACTCTTAGATCTTTATGGGACTCATGGCACTAGTGAACAAGCAACTAGTGTCAAGCTGGCTTGTTTAGTCCCATCTTTGCCTCGGGTCAGGGTCTGACCGCATAACTCGATTAAGTCATCCAATTTGAAAACGTGTGAGAATAATCCTAGGTCTGACGCATAGAGAATAGTCACCTTGGGTTACAATTTGACCTAGGTCTGACCATAGCCAAAAGGTAATTGCAAGTGTTCTCAGAATTGGACGGCATGACTTAAATTTTGACGGGTAAAGTGTTTTGATGTGGATAAAAAACGTGTACGAAAGAAGCATGCATTCATTCTTCGTAGCACAAGTTAAAAACTTTTCTTAACTTAAGTCTAATCATTGTTTTAATTTATGTGTGTCAAGTTGTCCATTTTCAAGACTAATATAAATCCTAAGTGGATTATAATTAAGTTTGGACAATACAATAAATAAACAACCTTAACTAGTTTAAGTGTTATTTAGAAAACAATGATTTTAAGTTTCAAATCATATTTAAACTTAGTTAAACTAAATCATAAGACTTAGTTCAAAAATGGTTTGTGTTTCGTTTCAATTTTTAAGAAAACAATTTCCCGTTTTACATATAATCACAACATATATAAAACAACCAAACAAACACACAACCACAATATGCAAAGCCTCAACCGATGAAAATCCTATGCTTGGTCTCGTGAGCCATCACAAGAACCAAGAGTCAACTAGGGAAATATAACACAACCACACGGAGGGCTCCCACTTGCCCCAAGACAATCATGGGCAAGTAAAGGCCCATAATGCACATGAAAACATGATTCTGTCAGCCCAGTTTTTCTGTCTTGCGAGGCTCAAACGTCCTAGAAGGAGTCCTCCTTTTGCTTCGGTCCAAACTAGAGAGTTGTAGACCCATATCTTCTGAACCTGCACAAAAAACTTTAGCCAAAAATACCTTACCAATCTCCTGGAAATCGCGTTTTCCCATCAGGTGTCCAGCAGCTATTTTTGGTCCAAAACTCTTCATTCGTTTGCCATTTGCTTCCAAGCTTTCGGTTACATGATATAAAAAGTAAAGTACATCTAATCTAATTTCTATCTACTGTAAAAATGCCCAAACAATGGCAAAACCAAAATAAAATACATTGCAAAAGTGCCGAAACAATGGCAAACCCCAAAAACAAATAAAACAACCAACAATCACAACATCATAATGCATAAGTGGTCTAGGTTTTCATCGGCCTTGCATATACACATAATAATACATTAAAATTATGATCATTACAAGGTGTTGGCTAACTCCAGGGACAAACATGCATGTATTTGCCATGGACTACAAAATAAATAACAAGAATTAAATTGTTCGCCAACGAATCGAAGAAATTAATTAACAAGAATTAAAACCCCGAATGGTACGCGTGACAAATGGCCATAGACTCAAAACCCACTGATATTAGGACCTTCTTAACATCATTTTACCACAGAAAATTAAGCCTCAAGGGCTGATTTGAAATCGGGTTATAAATCTATCAAAAAACACGTTTTTAAGCCATTTTACGGGTACCGAACAAGTAAACAATTAATGTATGCATAACAAATGACCATGGGATGAAAAAGTCCAGATCTTAAGACCCTATATGGGTCGACATATTCAGAAAATATTATCCCTAGGGGCTGTTTTTAAGATATACTTTTAGATCCATTAAAAACATGCGTTTTTAGTCATTTTTATGCATACTAGATGATCATATGACATCATATGATGGCTCGTGATACCACTATAGGTGATGTAAAATATAAATCAACATATTAAAATATAAACGCAGCAGAAAAACATCACCAACAACGGATCCATATAGCCATATGATCAATCAAATTAAACAAACAAGTATTTATACCTTTGTAGCGTAATCGGTAGAATCGTATGGTGACCTTCACCAACATAAACGAACCAACTATGAAACCAAGTGATCAAAGAAGATCACCTCTATGCTTGATCCATGGTATGTGCTTAAACACATACCTTTATTTGACCAAAACCGGACCCAAATAGACAAAAAAACTAACCAATTATGCCAAATATCTCGTGTTTTTGTGTTTATGATTGTGCAGGGATGGATATTATAAAAATGGACAAATATCGAGATAAAAAGACAAACCAAGAACGGGATTTGTGAAAAGGATTAAAAAGCCAGGACCCGGGAAAAAATTCACGAGTTTTGTTCGATATATTGCTCAAAAATCCCAAAGTGCCCTTGGATTATTTCTTACTTGGCAAAATTGGACCCTAGAAGAACTTTGAAAATATGGCAAGAATGGTCCTTGGAGTTTCCATAATTACCCTTTGATCCTTTTATTAAAACAACTAATCCTATCAAAACACCAAGCGGATCCAATATTTTGTATAACCCATCCCATGTGTAAAACCCAACCCATCCCCCATTCACCTAACCCAGCCAATAGCCCACAAAGCCCAATCCCCTTTAAACTAACAACCAGGTCAAGAGTCTTGGTCAAACCCCCTTTCCCAGTCAAAATCCCTAACTCTAATCACTGTACATCCTTCTTCTTAACAACACTTTCCCACCATTAACCTTAATCACCCATCCAGTCCCTTTCACCCTCACCCCAGTCCAAAACCAGTAACATGACTGTGTCCTCCCTCCTCCTTTGCTACCTCAGCGATCCAAGTGCAAGCTATATCATCTACGGCTCAGATGAGGAGTTGTGGGCAGCAAGAAAAGATCCAAGGGTCCTTGAAGAAGCACAAGTAGCAAATGGGAACACTCACATAGAAGAAACACAAGAAAGATGAAGCCCTCTCCTATATATATCGGATTCTTCTCTTCATAATTTTTTGTCCCACTTTTCATGTATTTAGAAAAGTTTTGACCATTTTAATTACTGTCTAATTTAGTGTTTCCTTAGTGTAATGTTTAAAATTTGATTGTAATTTCATCTCAGTTAATGCAATTTTAATTTTTCTTGGTCAACCTTGGTCAAACTGCGTATTTAGCTTAGTGCACTGATTTTCTAGCCTTGGTCTAGTCATTTGAACTTTTGTTTTATCTAGTTTCAGCATTAGTTTAGTCAGTTCTTTGAAATGATCTCAAATCAGTCATGAATTGGGGTGTTTGGAACAAGCTTTGATATGGGTCACATTTAGGTGTACTGTCCATCTGCCACTTAAGTCAAGTTTGATCTAGCTTATTGTAGTTTAAATCAGTAGTTTGTGGAAGATTTTGAGCTAATGTGATAGTTTTTTAGGATTTGCATCAGTAAGTGTGATTTTAGGGTGGTTATTGCTCAAATAAGCCCCTTTAGCTTAAGCCCTTTATGCCTCTTGTTTTTTAGAAGTTATGAGTTATTTTTCAGTCCTTATAGTGCTTTGCTAGAGTTGGGTTGGAATCTGCTAGTTTAGAAGCAACATGTATCATTTTGGCTATGCTTAAGTATGCACAGACCACAACATCAGCAGTTCAGCAACCTTTTTGCTTACTTGATTGATTTGCAGCTTATTTATAAGCTGCAATTAAGCTCCCTTAGGTCTAGTTTTTAGTTTTTAAGCACTTTGGTAGTTTAACTTTAGTTTCATTCAGTTTTTGTGGGATCTCATTGGGATTAATTAGCTTATATTAAGCCTGCAAGTAGAGCTTTTAGTTTTTTTGTCCTTCCCTTAGACTTGGTGCATCAGCAGCCTTATTGTTATTTCAGCTTATTTGATTATTCATTAGTGCTTAATTGTTGTTTATTTGGCTCATTTTTAGTTTCATTTTAGCTTTTTGTTAGGTCTTAGCTTATTTCAGTTTAAACCCAGCTTGTTAGAAGCTTAACAGCCCTTAGCTTAGCTCATTTCAATTTTTATCTCATTCGATCAGTTTTAAGAACTTATTCCCAGCTTATTTTTTATTTTCAAATATATTTCCAGTTTTCATAATAGCTTATTTTCAGTAGTGTAACAAGTTTCAAAAAGAAAAACCAAAAATAAAATAAATAAAAATTTTTGCAAAATCTGGGGTTCGAACCCCAGACCTCTAGTTCACAACACCAACACCTTTCCATCTGCTCTTGGGACTTGTCTCAGTGTTATCTCACATTATTTATTACTTAACCTTCTTTTCTTCCTTTTAGCTTATAAACTCTATTCTACTTATTACAGCTTAATCCTATAAGCTGGCACCCCTTTTTACATTTTTCCTAGGATCAGTATTGTCTAAAGTATTTTGAGAAAAATTTTCAGAATTTTCTCTTTTCATTTAGTATTTTTAATTATTTATTTTCTTTTAATTAGTTTTTAATTCGTATTTAATTATTAAAAAGTCAAAAAAATATAATTCTTTTTTTCAAAATTTTCTTTTGTCATTTAGGATTTAAGAAAATTATTTTGGTACCCGTAGGATTAGTTTTAAAAGATTTTTACATTTAGGCTCGTTTTTATATTTTAGTTCGCGTTTTTATTTTTGTTTTAATTGCGTTACTTGTTTACTTTCCTAGATTTAGAAATCAAAACCTTAATCGTGTTTCAAGCACCTTAATTCCGAACCCCAAACGATATCCTCAATTTCACGCCTCGTTGGGACTACGACCCGGGTATTCGCTTATCCGGTTTACTACAACTTGATTGTTTTTGCGTTAATGGTTTCAAGTTGACTTTTCTTCGTGAGAGGTTTGACTTGTGAACCGTTTGACCAAAAAGTAAGCAATCAGTTTTTGGCGCCGTTGCCGGGGAGGTGTGTTCCGACAATATCGTTACGGTTTGACGATTAGTGACTTGAAGAACCTTCCTCGTGAAGTTTCATATATATCTTGTGAATATTTTTTTATCAAAAATCCAAAAAAATTGAAAAACCTTTAAAACCCAAAAAGATTTTATTTTCAAAAATTATTTTCCTTTATCTTTTAAAATGTTTCAAATTTTTAAAAACCCAAAAATATTCTTCTTATTCCTCTTATCCGTTTAATTCTTTATCTCCCACCCTCTATTCGTTTAATTCTTCTTCTTTATGTCTTCATCTTATCATTATTCTTTTCAATGGTGTGGAGGTCCTCCAAATAGCGGGAATTGTCCCGGTTGTAGCATGGTGGAATCGGGAAACGGGTTTGTCTATGACCAAAATCCTTATTCCTACCATGAAACAACCGACTTTTTCAACCAGCCCCCACAACACCAGATGGATACATACTCTTGTGAGTGTTGTGGAGGTAGTCCTCACCCGGGTTTTGATTGTCAAACAAGGAACATGTTTGTCTATAAGCAAGTTCCATGTAATCAAAACTTCGGATATGACCATTATCCACATAATTCACCGAATCAGTCACAACAATCATATTGTTGTGAGTACTGTGGAGGTCCTCACTATAACTCTGATTGTCAAACGAGGAATCCACTTGTCTATGAGCGTGGTCCTTGTAACAATTATGATTATTCTTATCATGACCAACCTCCACAGTATGAAACGATTCAAACACCACCTCAGCCAATCAATCCAGAAATTCTCCGTGATTTTCAAAATGCACTAAATGATCTTAAGGAATTTCTTAGTAAAAGACTTCCCCATGGAGAACCTCGTCAGAAATCTTATGGAGAACTTCTAGCTGAAGAACAAGCAGCTAGAGTAAGCTCCCAATATCGTCAAACTTTTGTTTACGATGACGACGATGATGAGGATTCTACGTGGGGAGTTTGTGAGAGTTCATCAGCTGCAGCCACTCCCGTCCAGCAGAAGCTTTGCAGTAGTTCACCAGTTGCTGTCGCACCCGTTGAAATGCAGGAAGATACAAGAACTATGGGTGAATTATTAGCTGAGGAGCAGATGCAATATATAAGAGCTTTATGTGCTAACGATAAGGTTGATGACGATGATGACGAGGAGTATGCCCCTGAAGATCTTCAAATTTCAGAAAAACCTCCGAGTGGCAATCCCACTTCGTCTTCAGATCCTATCATTTCCGACTCTTTCCATCCTTCTCCTCCGATTGAGGGAAGAAATATCACTATGGAAGAGCTCGAGGATTTCTTCAATGATCATCCGATTTCAGCAGAGAATGAAGAAAGTAGTCTGGGGGGGAGATATCCCTTTGATTAAAAAGATGATATCCGATGAACCATCTTTTTCTTTTCCCCCAATGGATGTTGATAAGCCGTTAGATCCTCTGGAGCCCGAGCTCGAGGAATCTTTACCAGAGTATGAGAGCTTTCACTTTGAGGAGATTAGTGGCAATCCCACTTCTCATCCTGAGTATTCTCTCCCGGCTTACGAATCATTTAGTTTTGATTTCACGAAAGAGACGAGTAGTGGCAGTACCACTTCTCATGCTGATTTCTCTCTTCCAGAATATGATTCGTTTACCTTTGATCTTGATCATGAGGAGTTCTCCGATGAACTCACTCACATCATATCTCCGCCGGAGTATGATCACTTCTACTTTGATCTAGACAAAGATGTTTTGTGTGACCCGGGGGGAGGCATTCTCAATCATGAGAATTTGCTTATTGATAATTTAATCCCAACCCTCCCACCCGAGTCATTTCTTGAACAAAAGAACTTAAATGATGAGATTCATAATCGGAAAATTATGAAGTCTTTTTTGAAGATAATGAACTAATCATGATTGTTATCATGACCTTCTTCCCATTCCTCACATATGATGTGACTTCTCTTCTCCTTCACTCCGTTGGGAGTGAGGATACCATCTTTGACCCCAGTATCGTTTCTAATAGTTTTCACTATTAATACCGTGGGTGTCTCATCGGAGTGGAACTTTCATATGTTTCAATGTTTATCCAAACCTCTTGAACGAAAGTCCGATGGAGATTTTCTTTTCCACTTGCTCCCCCAAGGACAAATAAATTCGGGGCGAGTCAAGCTATACGACTCGATA
The DNA here is from genome assembly GCA_021014915.2 of Artemisia tridentata subsp. tridentata. Taxonomy (NCBI): domain Eukaryota; kingdom Viridiplantae; phylum Streptophyta; class Magnoliopsida; order Asterales; family Asteraceae; genus Artemisia; species Artemisia tridentata. Next base: position 297,900,508 of record CP139505.1, on the reverse strand, counting down.
AAAAACAAGCACTTCGTGGGAGGCACCCCATGCTTGTCCTTCTATCTTTCTTTCTTATTTCTAATAAGTGACGTGAGGAGGGATGCCTCTTCCATTTGTTGTGTTTCGGTGTTTTCTGTGATGTGTACAGGTTTTCCCGATTGATGAAGACTCTCGTGCTCGTGGTTTGCTTCTCTCCACTCGAGTTTCATCATTCGTTGCTCATCCGATATCCTTAATCTTATCGTTTTACGTTTATCTTTGGCATAATTAATAAACGGCCTTAAGATTTATGTAGGAGAACCCTTACCTTTAAGACATTGAGGACAATGTCTCATTTTAGTCTGGGGGGGTAATCTTTCGATTTGATTTTTTCCTTGCATTTTTGCCGTTTACTCATGCAACCCCGTTTTTTCCTCCAAAATTGAAAAATCCAAAAAAATGAGAAAAATTTTAAAATTTTTGCAAAAATATAATAAGTGTTTTGACATTTTGTTGACTTTCCGCTGGTGAGGGTAGGAATAAAATTCTGACTTGACCGGGCGTGTTGAGCCCTAGCTTGTCCCCTTAACCATTTATAATCTATAAGCTCGTGCTAGTCTTTTACACAGGGAGCCATAAAATGCGAATTCTTTTCAAGAGTTTGCATGTTCCCGTATCGACTTTATATATGCATTGCTTGATTATAAGGCTAAGCATTCGCGGATCTTATTATTTAAGATTTTAAATTTGCGAAGAACGAGAAATGATAGAGTTTATTTAGAAGTTAGATGCTAAGCGTGGAGTAGTTGGTTCTCTTTAGAGCTCATCAAAGTTACTTATGGCCATTTGTTCCCACAAAATTGTTTCACCATATATAATTGTAAGAATAATTAAAGATGTTAGGTTTTGCCGATGATTAGTTCTTGGTCTTCTTAAAAGAATCCTTGCTTTAAAAATTGGTTACACATCAAGGTTCCTTAATAAATAAGTTTAATAATAATAAGTTAAGTGCTCTAACCTTCGGTTTGAGATCGGCCCTTGGATCCTTATTACCAAAAGGCGTTTAGGTCTTGGCTACCCTCTTGCACCGGCCCTTGGACCCTTAATTCTGAAAGGCGTTAAGGTCTTGGAACTCTCCGTTGTAATGGCCCTTGGATCCTTTATTCCGAAAGGTGTAAGGTCTTGGAGTTTCCCCGTGAAGCTCCGTCGTTTAGGGTACGCAAGAAAAAAGTAAAAAAAAAAAAATGATGAAAAATAGAGACAATGCAAAAGTCAAAAATATAAATAAAAACCTTGATGTGGACCTCATTTTCAAAGCAACGGTTCTCGAGAGAAGATTGAAAACTACTTAGCGTCTTAATTTAGTATCTTTATCGGCATAAACATATCGAAACGAGAAATTATAAAAAAATTCATTTCTCACCAAAAATAAAATAAATAGAGGAAATTAGGAAAAATTGGAGCAAGAAGTAATTACACAAGTAACTTTCATGGGTAGTGTTGGCATCTAACTTGAAAATATATAATGATTTCGTTTTTAAGCTTAGTTTGGGGACTCGCGAAAAATCAGGAACGACGAATTTTATCCGTATGGTCACTTCTTTATGAGTCGTGTTTCCTACTCGATGACCCTAAAAGTTATTGAAAAATAATGATTGTCAACAAAGCCGTCACATGATTATGAGAAAAGTACAAAAAAAGAATAAAAGGAAAATCGGGGAGTTTTTAGAACTTAAGATTTCTTAATCTCTTTTGAAAATTTTGCTACTTCTCAAAGTTAGTAAAAAGAGATTAGAACTTTTTGGATTTAAAAACGTGTTTTTATAACATAGCGTGAGGACACATCAATATCTTAGTCTGGGGGAATTTTGGTATATGCTTAAACACATACCTTTATTTGACCAAAACCGGACCCAAATAGACCAAAAACTAACCAATTATGCCAAATATCTCGTGTTTTTGTGTTGATGATTGTGCAGGGATGGATATTATAAAAATGGACAAATATCGAGATAAAAAGACAAACCGAGCACGGGATTTGTGAAAAGGATTAAAAAGCCGGGACCCGGGAAGAAATTCACGAGTTTGGTTCGAGATATTGCTCAAAAATCCCAAAGTGCCCTTGGATTATTTCTTACTTGGCAAAATTAGACCCTAGAAGAACTTTGCAAATATGGCAAGAATGGTCCTTGGAGTTTCCATAATTACCCTTTGATCCTTTTATTAAAACAACTAATCCTATCAAAACACCAAGCGGATCCAATATTTTGTATAACCCATCCCATGTGTAAAACCCAACCCATCCCCCATTCACCTAACCCAGCCAATAGCCCACAAAGCCCAATCCCCTTTAAACTAACAACCAGGTCAAGAGTCTTGGTCAAACCCCCTTTCCCAGTCAAAATCCCTAACTATAATCACTGTACATCCTTCTTCTTAACAACACTTTCCCGCCATTAACCTTAATCACCCATCCAGTCCCTTTCACCCTCACCCCAGTCCAAAACCAGTCACATGACTGTGTCCCGCCTCCTCCTTTGCCACCTCAGCGATCCAAGTGCAAGCTATATCATCTACGGCTCAGATGAGGAGTTGTGGGCAGCAAGAAAAGATCTAAGGGTCCTTGAAGAAGCACAAGTAGCAAATGGGAACACTCACACAGAAGAAACACAAGAAAGATGAAGCCCTCTCCTATATATATCGGATTCTTCTCTTCATAATTTTTTGTCCCACTTTTCATGTATTTAGAAAAGTTTTGACCATTTTAATTACTGTCTAATTTAGTGTTTCCTTAGTGTAATGTTTAAAATTGGATTGTAATTTCATCTCAGTTAATGCAATTTTAATTTTTCTTGGTCAACCTTGGTCAAACTGCGTATTTAGCTTAGTGCACTGATTTTCTAGCCTTGGTCTAGTCATTTGAACTTTTGTTTTATCTAGTTTCAGCATTAGTTTAGTCAGTTCTTTGAAATGATCTCAAATCAGTCATGAATTGGGGTGTTTGGAACAAGCTTTGATATGGGTCACATTTAGGTGTATTGTCCATCTGCCACTTAAGTCAAGTTTGATCTAGCTTATTGTAGTTTAAATCAGTAGTTTGTGGAAGATTTTGAGCTAATGTGATAGTTTTTTAGGATTTGCATCAGTAAGTGTGATTTTAGGGTGGTTATTGCTCAAATAAGCCCCTTTAGCTTAAGCCCTTTATGCCCCTTGTTTTTTAGAAGTTATGAGTTATTTTTCAGTCCTTATAGTGCTTTGCTAGAGTTGGGTTGGAATCTGCTAGTTTAGAAGCAACATGTATCATTTTGGCTATGCTTAAGTATGCACAGACCACAACATCAGCAGTTCAGCAGCCTTTTTGCTTACTTGATTGATTTGCAGCTTATTTATAAGCTGCAATTAAGCTCCCTTAGGTCTAGTTTTTAGTTTTTAAGCACTTTGGTAGTTTAACTTTAGTTTCATTCAGTTTTTGTGGGATCTCATTGGGATTAATTAGCTTATATTAAGCCTGCAAGTAGAGCTTTTAGTTTTTTTTCCCTTCCCTTAGACTTGGTGCATCAGCAGCCTTATTGTTATTTCAGCTTATTTGATTATTCATTAGTGCTTAATTGTTGTTTATTTGGCTCATTTTTAGTTTCATTTTAGCTTTTTGCTAGGTCTTAGCTTATTTCAGTTTAAACCCAGCTTGTTAGAAGCTTAACAGCCTTTAGCTTAGCTCATTTCCATTTTTATCTCATTCGATCAGTTTTAAGAACTTATTCCCATCTTATTTTTGATTTTCAAATATATTTCCATTTTTCACAATAGCTCATTTTCAGTAGCGTAACAAGTTTCAAAAAGAAAAACAAAAAATAAAATAAATAAATAAAAATTCAAAATCTGGGGTTCGAACCCCAGACCTCTAGTTCACAACACCAACACCTTTCCATCTGCCCTTGGGACTTATCTTAGTGTTATCTCACATTATTTATTACTTAACCTTCTTTTCTTCCTTTTAGATTATAAGCTCTATTATGCTTATTACAGCTTAATCCTATAAGCTGGCACCCCTTTTTACATTTTTCCTAGGATCAGTATTGTCTAAATTATTTTTAGAAAAATTTTCAGAATTTTCTCTTTTTAATTATTTATTTTCTTTTAATTAGTTTTTAATTCGTATTTAATTATTAAAAAGTCAAAAAAATATAATTCTTTTTTTCAAAATTTTCTTTTGTCATTTAGGATTTAAGAAAATTATTTTGGTACCTGTAGGATTAGTTTTAAAAGATTTTTACATTTAGGCTCGTTTTTATATTTTAGTTCGCGTTTTTATTTTTGTTTTAATTGCGTTACTTGTTTACTTTCCTAGATTTAGAAATCAAAACCTTAATCGTGTTTCAAGCACCTTAATTCCGAACCCCAAACGATATCCTCAATTTCACGCCTCGTTGGGACTACGACCCGGGTATTTGCTTATCCGGTTTACTACAACTTGATTGTTTTTGCGTTAATGGTTTCAAGTTGACTTTTCTTCGTGAGAGGTTTGACTTGTGAACCGTTTGACCAAAATTAAGTAACCAATCCACACTACACGTCATCGATCACCACCCGATGCTAGTCTTGACCTCGTAACAATGATCCTTGATGCATCTACAATAGAATAAGCAAGGAAGGGATCAAAAACACCAAAACCCTAAATGGGTGTGTTTTAATTTCGTGGCTTTTGGAAGAGGAGGAGAGGGATTCTCTCCTTTGATTGTGGTAAGTAATTAGTTGATTGATTTGGTTCAAAATAAATTTGACCTTATCAAAAAAATAATTACACTTAGCACCTCATCAAGTTCATTAAACCCCTTCAAGCCCTTCATAAAGGCCGGCCACCATGAGGGCCCACAATGGGCTTGCTCATTGTTGGTCCAATCCAAAAAAGTTAAGTCTAACTTCGTATTTGATGGCCCGTTATAGTTCCATGTTACATAGCCGTTTATATATTGTAAATACGATAATTACAATTTATAAAATGATGTCTCTGTGTATAAGTGTGTGACCCCATAGGCTCACATATGTCTAGCCATATATTATTAATTATGACACGAGCATACTCCAACAGGTTGAGATGGAGTAGGTGATAATGTAGAACCTATTGGAGTTATGGTAGGTGATGGTGATCTGGATGGTGGAATTGGAGAGGGTGATGGTATGTTATCACTGGAGTTAAGATGGGTGTTGTAGTAGTAGTGGATATAGTAGTGAAGTTTACACTAGAAATGGGATTTATGAGCCAGTATGGTCTAACACTAATTCTAGTTGTCCTTCTGTGTGGTCTGGACATGTGGGAGTTGTTTGATTTATGCATTGTGAAGGTGGTTTGAAATGCACAGGTAGTTAGGAATGATGATGAAAATGTGAGTTTTAGATTATCTAAAGCTTCTAATTTATAGTCTTGAAAGTTTATGGAGATTGGTGTTTGGATAAAGGAATGTTGATTTCCAATAACTTGGAACAAGAAAGTTTATGGAGATCAGTGAGTGCAGGAGGTGACAGAAAAAGTTTGTAGTGTGATTGATCCGCGGATTTCAAGGAGCCAATAAGAGGGATCCTTGTGTGTTAGACAAAGGTAACATGGATAAAAATTTGAAATATTCAAATTTTGCTGGGAAGTTAATTTCTTCTGGTCCTAGTATTTCTAAATCATCTCTAATGATCTATTGATCAGTGGAGTAATACTAAAAAACTAAAAACAGCTATCTAAGGATCTTGATTAGTCGAGAAATTTTGAAAAATGTTATGTTAGAGTTGGCGGATCCAATCGTTAAAAAAAGCGGAGCCCAGAATTTGGATCCGCAGAATCCGCAGGTTGAGGACTTGGCGGAGCCAAAGGATACAACAGGCGGTTCTCAAAATTGGGTGCCACCATATCTGCCATATGGAAGTGCAAATTTTGACTGAGAGCAACACATAATTCCCGTACCCGTTCAATATCCTGAAAATATTCACCTAAAAACTATGTAAACTACTAATATGTGATAGAAAAATACTAAAAAACATCGGATCTAACATACGTTTACACATAGATTTATCCGATGATAATAACTTACCATAACAAGGAGGTTAAGCCAAACGGTGGCTTAAGCATGGAAAATTGATATACAAAAAGTGTTATCACCCTGAAATATCATGTTGTTCACATAAAGGTCAAATACCAACATGATATTCTAAAGACACACAGTTTATCACATATATTGTTTGCAAAATGTCATTAAACCAACACTCCTTGAATCTTACTTCTTGCTCATCTTTTTGTTGAGTTTCATGATCCATCGTCCAAGATTCTTCATCATTCCCTTGTTTGTCGATGCTCCTCGGATTGATTGTCAATGGAAGGAAGTTGACTCATGTATTCGGGAGGAGGAATCCTAGAATTTGGCAAGCCATCTTCGTCACTAGTGATGATGATGATGATGAGGTACGAGGTATGAGCACGTTTTCCTCTTGCTATGGTTACCCTATGATCACTGAGAGGAACAAAGTGTGTGGGAATTTCGGTGTAGTCAGGAAGGAAGCCACTAGCGTTTCGGGAGAATAGGAATAGAGGCTTTAAACAGACGGGTAAGAAGCATCCCGTTATGGCATGGCGGTGGTACCTAGGATGGAATATCTGCCATTTCGTTTGGCAATGTATGTAGCTAGGTTGAATTGTTGGTGATTAGACACATAATAATCATATAGCAAGGCATGCATTGACGTGGTCCCTATTTCCTACAGTGTTAATGACGTTGGCTCTAAGAACTTCTTTCAACTTCTTAATTGAGGCTTAAGCTCATTAAGTCCATGGCTAATGGATCTCGATTACTTGTTTACCCCCCCGGGTTGTCCTAGTTTGGTTTTTTCTAGGATTGAAGAGATGTTCACGGATAATTTCTTTGGAAGTTAGGGGTTGTATCATATGGATGGATACGATCAAGGTTTGAATCTAGGATGGACAATGACCCTTTGTCCGAATTAAAGCAAGTTCTTGACTTGGAATACCTAAAACTTCTCCAAAATTGGTTTAAAGGAAAGGTGAATTGGTTTTGGTTTACTTTGAAATAAACGTTCATGAATCCAAAGTCGTCTGTGCTAGACTTACAGTGCATAGAATTCAAGTATAAACCTAGGAATAATGGTTCATCAATGTCGAGAAGGACTATTCAAATCGGATAGAGGCTAATTGTTCACGGATATTGGTTTCTTCTAAAAATGACGTGTCAACGGTTCTACTTCGTGAACATAACGTTTTTCTAATGCCTTAAAGATTTTGACTTGATCTTCGGTGAGTCTTTGGGTTTTGTGGTGTTGGGTAGGTACTTGAGGGTGTCCTTATGGTCATAATTTGTCGCGGAGGCATGATTATCCTAGAAATGAAGAATGCATAGTTTGTTAAGACTATCGAAAATACGTATACATATATATTAATATATATATATAATATATATACATTTATATATATATATATATTATATAATATAATATATATATATATATATATTTATAATAAATATATATATGTATTACATATATATATATATATATATATATATATATATATGTTTATATATTTTATATATATATATGTATACATATATATATATATATATGTATAATATATATTAATATATATATATATATTTATATATAATATATATATAATTTATATATATATTTATAATATATATATGTATTACATATATATTATATATGTATGTATATATATATATTTTATATTATAATATTATATATATATATATATATATATATATATTAAATATAATAAAATATTTATATTATTATATATATTATTTTATGTATGTATTATATATATATATAAATATATATATATATATATATATTATTATATATATATATATATATATATATACAACATATTATTTCTAACGGTTCTACCTTCGTGAACATAACGTTTTTCTAATGCCTTAAAGATTTTGACTTGATCTTCGGTGAGTCCTTTGGTTTTGTGGTGTTGAGGTAGTACTTGAGGGTGTCCTTTATGGTCATAATTTGTCGCGGGAGGCATGATTATCCTAGAAATGAAGAATGCATAGTTTAGTTAAGACTATCGAAAATACGTCATATATATATATATATATAATATATATAATATTATATATATAGGGGGACTTTCTTACGAGAACCATTTTATCTGCGAGGAACTGAGAGAACCACAAAAAACATACATGCACGCCTTTTAAAAAAAAAATAATAATACATGCAAATCATCCTATAATCGTAATTATCCACCTATTTTTCTTCAAATATCATCATGAACTCTTCCTCTTTTTCACAAAAAACCTTACACAGGCGCATTTTTTGTCGTTGCACGCCTTATAAGAACATAATGCACACCTTCAAAGAAAAATGTTGTTTTTCCCAATTTCTATAAAATTTTCTTTAGTACAACTATGTTTTTTTAAAAAATTATATGTTGTTTTTAGAACATATGTGCAAAATACAATTATTGAAGGGTGCAGGGTATGTTTTTGGTGGTTTTCTCTCAGTTCTCGCAGTTTTAAAATGGTTCTCGCAAGAAGTCTCACTATATATATATTACACATACTATATATAATAATATTATATTGTATATATATATATATAATATATATATATTATTATATTATTTTTATATATATTTCAAAGTGTGTGCCTATATGGGGACTATGTGGAGGTACGGTTATCTCGACTCCTTTTGATGTTTGAAAATTTTGTTTATGCGAGTTTTTTTGATGAAAACGAGAGAAAAAACCCAAATATATATATATGTTTTATATAGGATATATATATATATATATGTATATATTTTTTTATATGTATATATTATATGTATATATATTATATATATGTATATAAAATATATATATGTATATAATATTATATATATATATATATATTTTAACATACATATATATATATATATACACATACATTATTTTCATAATATATATACTTCATACATATATATATATATATATATATTTATATAATATATATATTTTTATATATATATATAATATATTTATATATATATAAATTTTATATTTATATATATATATAATTTTCTGTTACATATCTTTTTATATATGTATATAAATACATGTATACATATCTATATATATGTATTATATATATATTTATATATATATATATTATATATAATATATATATATATTTTTTTGTGTGTGCCTATAGGGGGGACTATGTGGGGTAACGGTTATCTCGACTCCTTTTGACGCATGAAAATTTTGTTTATGCAAATTTTATGATGAAAAGAGGTTAAACCCCAAAAGCTCCTACTTCAATTTTAGTTCAGATTGTATGTTTCCGAAAATACATTTATTTATGTATTCCCTTTAGCATTCAAGAGAATTTTTGCAAGTGAGTGTATAAAACATAAAGTTTTGGATTTGTATGAACAATGTTTTAAAAATCGGTTTTCCTGTCCCTGAGAAGATTTGTAAAAATTTTCATGGTGGGTTTTTGATAAATTATGATAATGTACAAAAAGATGCAATCCTAAAATAAGGAAAACATAGTTTTGATGCAATTCAGTAAGTAAATTTTATGATTTTCCCTAAAAAATATGGGATAAACCCCAAGTTTTGATTTTTGTGCGAAATAGAAATCCTAGACTAGATTAGAAATTAGATATGATTAGAATAATACATAGATGAGTTAAGCACAAAAATTGTGGTGAAAAATGACTTTTTTCTGAGTTTGGGGTGATAGGGTCGAAATTTCCCGTTTAGGTGAATTTTTTTTGGGGAAAGTTATGTACAGTAAAGGGTGTTTGTTTTAAATTTACTAAAAAACTGGCCCCAGTAGGGGCCCCGGGATTCCCGGGGGATCCAAAACGGGATCCGCCATTGTTTTCGGTTGGATCCGCGGATCAGAAAACAAAATTGGGTTATTGCCGTGTTTGGTTAATCTAAGGTTTTTTGGGTGGACGTTTTATCTACTCACTATGTTCCATTAATCCTAAACCTAGTCTAAGATAGTTGAAAGGGTTTTCTCTGAAGGGGTTTTGTGAGGATGTCGGGGAATGTGTCCCCTGAGGATACTTTTTTATTGAGTGTTTCCCTTCTGAACATTTTAGAGTAGGATGTGGTGTATTATTTTTTCTATATGTTTGGTTCTAGCGTGTTGAACTGGAATTTTGCTGAGTCGATAGCTCCTTTGTTGTCGGGAAAGGAATGGGATTTTCGTTGAGTTCAATTCAATTGCGACGAGAGCTTGTTTATCCTAGTGCTTGTTGGCAAGCTTTTCCTGCTGACACGTTACACGGCCCTTTTGTTTTTTTATATTGCGAGGGCTGTTTGTTTCTTAGCAAACCCCGAGGTGAGGGCAATGTCACCTCAAAGTCAAATACCGCTTGTGCTTTTTCTATTTACATAATCACCGGCATGGTCTGAGTCAAACATACTTATGGGTTTTCCCTTCCGTTCCTTTGGGAAAAACCCTATCCCAAATGTGCAGTGCCTTTTTTTTTACCTAAGATACGTTTAACGCTTCAAGATGGGTTATTTTGCGATCTTCTTGAAAGCGTGCACATAGACAAACACTAAACATAATGTCTGGTCTACTAGCCGTTAGGTAACGTAAACTACCAATCATTCCTATATTTAGTGCTATCTACGGATTCACTTACTTACATCCTTAGTGAGTTAGTTTCCGAGGACATTGGTGTTTTAATAGGTTTTAAATCTTCAAGACCAAACTTTTTAAGCATATCCTTGATATACTTAGATTGGTTGAAGAATATCCCATCTTCTAATTGTTTTATTTGGATAACCTAAGAAAAATTTAGTTCACCCATCATACTCATTTGAAACTCATCATGCATGATTTTTGAGAATGCATCGCATAAACTCTTGACAAGTTAAAACCCGAATATAATGTCATCCACATATATCTGGACTATGATAATATATGATCCCCTTTTTCTTGGTGAAAAGAGTATTGTCTACTAGGCCCATGTATAACTTATGGTCAACTAGGAAGTTCTTAAGTCGATCATACCAAGCTTTTGGTGCTTGCTTAAGTCCGTATAATGCTTTCTTAATTTATAGACATGATTAGATTTTTCAAAATGGGCAAGCCGGGAGGTTGTGCTACATTACACTTCCTCATTTATTTAAAAACATTTAGAATGCACTTTTGACATCCATTTGAATAGTTTAAAGTCATGTGCACATGCATATGCAAGTGGGTATCCTTATTGACTCAAGTCTCGCCACGGGTGCAAATGTTTCATCGTAATCTATATCTTCTTGTTGATTTGTAGCCTTGTGCTACTAGCTAGCTTTGTTTCTAGATACTACGCCATTTTCATCCATTTTGTTTCTAAAAACCCATTTTGTACCTATTATGGTTGATTTTTAGGTTGTGAGGACTAATGTCCAAACGTCATTCCTAACAAATTGATTTAATTCCTCTTGCATCGCAATGACCCAAGATTCATCTTTTATGGCTTTATTAACATTTTTAGGTTCAATTGTTGAAAACAAAACAAAAGAATTTACTTTCGTTTTGAGCTTTGGACCTTAATGTTTCTTACATTGATTTTTCCTATGACGTTTTCTAATGGATGACTTTTCGTTTCTTTTTGATATTAACTATTTCTCTTTTTACCGGTTCATCTTCTTTGTTACTTTCAATATTTTCCTGATTTTCAACCATTTGACTTTCAACTAAGTCATCATCTACCAAAGGTGATGTCTTAGAAGGAGGTGGACTTTCATCGAATGTTACGTTCAATGATTCCTCGACTCTTGAGGTTTCTTTGTTCAAAACTATATATGCTTTGCTATTTTGTGAATATCCTAAAAATTACACTTCATACGACTTTGGGTCGAACTTGGTGAGATAATCCTTTGTGTTTAAAATGAACCCACTTGCTTCCAAATACTCTAAAATATCCTAAAGTAGGCTTTTTGCCTCTGTATAACTCATATGGAGTCTTTTTCAAGAATGGTCTAATTAGAAACTCGATTTAGGATATATATGGATGTATCTACAGCGTGACACAAAAACTTTTGAGGTATGTTTTGTTCATTTAACATAGTTCTACTCATTTCTTGAATTGTCCTATTTTTGCGTTCTACTACACCGTTAGATTAAGGAGTTCGAGGAGCTGAGAAATTATGTGTTATGCCATTAGCATCACAAAAAGCTCCGAATTGGATTTCGTTATCAAATTCACGACCATGGTCGGTTCTTATTGACACTATGTTACTTCCTATTTGATTTTGAATTTTCTTACTTAAGATTTCAAATTTATCAAAACGCTTCGTTTTTAGTTTTCAAAAAAATTAGTCCATGTATACCTGAGTAACCTCTACTATTACCCAAAGTATAGAAGTTTCCCCCGTAACTTTGTATAGCGGATGGACCAAACAAATCCATATGTAACAATTCTAGACACCTAGATGTAGACACCATGTTTTTAGCCTTCTGGCTATTATGAACTTGTTTTCCTATTTTGCAAGCATTACAAAACTGTTGGTCATATTTCAACTTGGGCAGGTTCCTAACGAGTTCCTTAGATGATAAGGATTGAATTAACCTCATATTGGCGTGACCTAAGCGTCGATGCCATAGTGTTGAGTTTCCGTCCAGAGAGGTGAGACAAAGTTTGTCTTTAGGTGTTTTGTCTAATTTCATAAAAGTAAACGTTTATTCTTCAAAAAACCTTTTACTACGGTTATGCCATCCTTAAGTATTTTACTTCCATTTTCACTGAAAAGGACGTTATACTTTTTGCGGCATAATTGACTAATACTAAGTAAGTTAAATCCTAAGTTGTCTACATGAGAAACATCATCAATAGTGAGAGAGTCATGAGAAATCATACCTTTTCCGATGATTTTACTTTTAAGCTTGCTACCGAATGTGATATTACCTCCGTCGTACACTTGGTAGGTTGATAAAAGAATTTTGTTTTCCTTCATATGTCTAGAACATCCACTATTTTTTGACCACTCGCCAGGTTCTAAACTCTACCTTTAAGCACACCTAAGTTCAAGAAAAACTCAAGCGTTTGGTCCCCAATATCTCATGGGTCCGTTTGGGTTAAACATAGCATTATCATGGTTCAAGTACGAAAATGGTGTACAGGTGTTCTATGGCATGTGGTTTGGACCTTGAAAGTTCCTAGACATGTTTTGGTTCCAATTACTTTGATAATGATTCAGTGAGTTGAAGTTACTCCTTGGAAAGGGGTGTTTGGGAAAACTGGTTTTAGGTCTCTGTTGAATCGTCTTAGTCCTAAACTCATTTTTAACTTGACATTTTCCTATAGAAACTGATGATTTTTGTTTGTTAATGGTTGTACTAGTGCTAGGTTTTCTAGTGACCTTAACAATTTCAGTACGATCCGATTTAAGAACCTTCTGTTCATCAACTGTTTCCGCGGAGCCTTTTGGCACAACTGGCGGAACCAAAGTTTTAGATCCGCCAAATCCGTGGTTGTCAGAAGTTGTTGAAACAGTTTCTTTTTCTTTCACTGTTTGTTTTTCAAAGTCACTTAAGTTTCTTAGTTTCATAAAATGTAGATTGGTCTTATCAAGCTGAAACTTTTGATCTTTCATTATATCATCCATGCAATTAATGTGTTTATCAAACCTTTTAAATTTAGAATTTAGTTTGATAAGTTTTTCCTGTGTGGACTTAAGTGTTTCTATTTCTAGTTTAAGTTCTTGACATGAGATACATGTTTCCTTAGCATCTTTACCCTTTTCTAATCTTAAGGCTTTTTCTTTTAACCAATATACTTCATTTTCCAAGAATTCCTTTTTGGTTTTTAAGAACTTATTTTTGTTTATGATTTTAAGGGTAATTTCACACAGTTTGTTATATTCTATTTCTACTGTGTCATCATCAATAGAAGAGTAGGATGAGTCAGATAGTACCTCATTAGAGTCATTAGCCATAAGAGCAACTTCATCATTCTTAGGCTTGTCGTCATCGTCTTCACTATCACTCCAAGCTCCACTAACATATGCTCTTTGGGACTTGTTCTTTGGAGGCTTTGGACATTCCCCTATTAGGTGACCGGAATCTCTGCACCTAAAACACTTTCTATCTACTTTTCCCTTTCTATCATAACGGTCTTTCCGGAAGGATTTCTTTTCTTCACGAGGTTGTCTTACGAACTTGCCTCGTCTCCTGAAGAATTACTTGAAATCTCTAACAGCCATGGCATACTCTTCATCTTCGCTATCTGAGCTAGACTCTTCATCATCACTAGACTCTACCCTAGCTTTTGAAGAAATGGACTTTATCTTCTCCTTCTTGCCTTTAACTATTTCTGAATCTTTTTCCATCACCATCTCGTGAACCTTGAGATTTCCGATGAGCTCATACAGTGTCATACTTGAGAGATCCTTGGATTCTTCAATAGCTGTCACCTTTGCTCTCCAATTCGGATGAAGTGCTTTAAGAAATTTTCTGACAAAGTTCTTACTAGAAAAGGATTCGTCAAGTGCTTTAAGAGATGTAATAATAGTATTGAACCTAGAGAAGGCACTATCAATGGTCTCATCTTCAGAGATAAAAAATTGTTCATATTGTTGAACAAGAAGATCAATTTTGTTATCTTTGACTTGTGAGTTTCCTTGATGAGTGATAATCAATGATTGCCAAATATCCTTAGCTGTTTTACACATAAAAACTCTTTCATATTCTTTCTTAGGTAAAACATTATAAAGCATCATTTTGGCTTCATTATTTTTGGCAATCAACTTCTTTTGCTCATCACTGTGACAAGTAAGAGAAGCACCTTCATCCCGACCACCTGAAATATTATTACTTATGGGTTTGTAATCACCCTCTACAATTATATACCATAGATCTATGTCCTTTGACTTCACATACGTCTCAAAGCGGTTTTTCCAATATATGAAACAATTTGGTTCAAATAAAGGTGGTCTTTGCATAGATTGTCCTTCTTTAAAGTTTTCAAAATCCATTGATCGTTTCAAGTTTTTAAAATACAATATATTTTGAAATTTTAACGTAGCTCTGATGCCAATTGTGGAAAACTAGAAGGGGGTTGAATAGTTTTTACCGTTTTACTATTAATTTGCTTTGTGACTTAACGTGATTTCAAAGTAAATACTCACAAACAAACAATATAAGTAAAGTAAGTAAGGATAGGAACAATCAAACCACAACACGGAGATTTATAATGGTTCGGCTACAAGGACTCTCTTCCTTGCCCTACTCCACTCCTCGAGCCTCTAACTCGAGAGTTTTTCTTCACTAAGAAATAAACTCCCTTCTCGGCAGAGAAAACCTTTATATACGTCGCTTACACTTTATCCGGTACTAAGCTAAACACCGCGTTCTTTACAAGGGTACAACCACTCCCGTTGGTTCTTTAACAAGGATACAACCACTCCCGACACTCTATGTGTTTTGAGGACTAAAACACTAACCGATCACTACTGAATAAATGGTATGAACAATGATGTGTGAATACTACAAGATCACACAGTAACTAATCTAATCAAGGCTTGCAACACAGTGTTGAAGCTTGTTGATGCTTGATCTCTTTTGCTACAAAAAGGAAGATCACTAAGAATGAATGAATGATATGGTTAGTAATGTATAAATGAATGAATGTATAATTTATGCTATGTAAGTGATGAATGTGCCTGAATGATCAGCTTGCTATTTATAGGCAAAGCTGATCAACAGGGCACGGATTTGGCGGATCCTAAAAATTGGATCCGCCTTTGTATTGGTTTGGTTCCGCGGGGACCAGGCCAGCTAAGATATTCTCATATCTTGCACAATCTTTCCATATCTTTCAAGGTCAACTCTTTAGCTTGAAGATCTATACAAGATATCACCTAAATCCTCAAGATATCCTAAAGATATCAAAATGAGGTATGCCATGATGTCATGTTTAATATTTCTAATTTAAGAAATAAAAGTAAAACATGTAAATGTAAAATGTATATATGCAATGTGATTCCTAGTGATCGTGTAATGTGTAAAATGTGTTTATAAAAGACTTGTTGCTATAAATTCAAAAGACTTAATCTTATATTTATGTCTTGCTTAAAGATAGACTTTGTGATTGTCATTAACAAAATTAAGCAAATATCGTAAAATATAAATAACGTTTTTAGGATGATATTTGTATTAACAACATATACTAGCATTTACGAAAAAGCTAAATAAAGAATTAGTTACTAGAATCACACGTGATCCACCAAAGAATCACATGAGATTTTTTACAAATCATATGTGATTGTTGTAAAAGAATCTTACGTGACCAAAAGTGAAACGCTACCCAAATCTCAAAACATGACCCAAATCTCAAATTCTCGGGCGACTTGTATTGGACATTGATGTTGAGTTTGGTATTGGTCTATTAACTTTTAATTGTCTTGTCACAGTATTGAAAATTGCAAAAAGAAATATAAAAAAATGAAACACTTTGAAGAAATCCAATAGAGCCTCACTAACTTTCAATTATCTTGTCACTATCTTTTTCTTCACACATATTTCTCTCTCACATACAAGTACTATTTCTCTGTATTTGTAAGTTCATTTTATCAAGACAAAGAAAGTTAGTTCATTTTCTTAAAAGGGTTATGATACCAGGCTTCTTTAGTAATTACTTTTTTACTTTTATGATATTGAATCAAGTAAAACTTGAACACAAAATCTATTAACACATTTCCATCCTTTAAATATCTCCTCATCATACCGTTTAGATCTAATCGTTGGATCATAAAACCACTTCCCTTGTGAATACTCACACGTGGCAGACGGTGATTCGTTGTTGTTTTCGGTTTGTAGGATGACGTGTTCGGTTGTTGGGTGGTGCTGTGGTGGGTGGTGGTGGTGATGTGGTGGTGGTTAGATAGTGCGAGGATAAAAAAGAAGAGTGATGTGATGGTGATGATGACGTGGAAGGTCGTTGTTGGTGGGTGGTTGGGCTGTTTGCTGTGGTGGCTTAAGGGAATTTGTGGTGGCGGTTGATGACATCACTGTGGTGGTGGTTTGTGGTGGTGGCGGTTGATGACGGCACTATGGTGGTGGTCGGTTGTGTTTTCATGAAACCTTTGTTGGTGAGAGCAAATGAGTGTGTTTGAAATGAAGAAATTATATGAAATGAGTAAATGAGATGGGTGTAATTGACCCTGTATTAATTTTGAATGATGTTACAAAAATGCCCTTTAATAATTAATTTTATTATAATGAAAATTAATTTACACCTTTAGATTTAAAGAAGACAGACGGTTGAGATGAATGGATTTGTTCTTTAGAAAATTTCTGTTCTTTACGGAACTTTTGTCATACCAGGTATATATTTTTAGGTCTTTAAAAATTTGAGGCCTTGGGCGATAACATAACTCCGCACACTTTCATATACATACCGCTCTATTAGTTGGTATATTTAATGAAACTATAGTGTAAGTAATACGTTATTAACTCAAAATTCATAGATGCAATCCTCTTTATGGACCACATTTGCTGGCAAATGAGAAGTGTCGTAAATCGCGTGCACAAACTAGTATGTCCATTTTTGTTTTGTTTCAGATGTTTAGACAAAACTAGTAATGCAATAAAGATAGAAACAACATGGATTAATATCTCCATAAGGGTAAGTAATTTACTTGTATTCTCAACAATGAAAGAGTACTTATATCCGTACGCTACAAAAAAAAAATCCATAAACCATATCCGTACTATACGAGCACGGTTTTATTTTTTTTTATAAATACAAACTAGAAAATATACTGTGTTCGTTTACCTTTTTATAGCCAAGGCGGACCAAGAATGATTTCCGAGTTCACGTTAACCATATTATTTTGTCGCATGTAGTCTAACAGTCATACAATATCCTTATTTATGGAATGTAACTTGATCAAAAATACGTGTTTCATGTATCTTGTAGTTAAAATAAAATACGCCTCGTCGCACCACTACTTATCGCTTAGGCCAACAATCTATGCCAATTCATTTAAGTTGGGATACATTGTGCTGAGTGAGTTAATGCACTAGACTTAGGCTATGTTTGGCGAAAGTAGTTGTGAGCAGTAGCAGTGAGCTGTGAGCTGTAGCCACAGCTCACTGCTCACCGCTCACAGCTTCTTAAAGAAGCATTGGAAAAATGAGTTTTTTTTAAAAATAGCAAAGCTCACCGCTCTTTTGCCAAATTAACACTAAAAATCAAAAAGCTCATTGTTCACCGCTCATCGCCTCTAAAAACTCTAAAAAGCTCTGCGCCAAACATAGCCTTAATTATTCAAATACCTTTCTATTTCAGTTACACGATTATGTCACTACGAATATTTATGTGTCAATATAGTGAACATAACTATAAGATACACGCCCTCAACAACCTTATTAAATATAGTAGTTGTTTGGTGATAGATACAAAAGTCCAACTTTGAGTAATTGTGGAAATCTTCATTCGTTTTCAAATGGCTATTTGATGTACTACGTATTTTATAGGCGACATCTTGGGATGGATGAGTAAGCGGTTGAAAATATTCAGGTTATAAAATATTTAAATGCTAATTTTGGAATGTTTTTGGGTTAATCTACAACCATTTTCTCATATGAAAAGTGACCGCATAAATGTCTACTTTTTTGTGAAAACATTTTTTATTTTTTTTTTTTTTTTTTTTTTTTTTTTTTTTTTTTTTTTTTGAACGGGTGAGAATATATATAAAGAGACTTCTAGCAAGATACTAGAAGCGCAAAAAACATAACAAGTCAAGATACAGACATCAGACAAAACAAAAAACACCCGAGCGCTTTAACTGCGAGGATAACAAAAGGATGATAACTCTTGTCAAAAACAAGAGAAAAATCCCAACCTACGGAGGCCGAGCCACCGGTTTTCACTCCGGGGGTGTTTTTGATGCCATCCCAAACAAGCCTCGTAATAAAGAAAAGAATGCATAAGTAAAACAAACAAAAGAGCCACCAGGAACAAGCATAGCGTGAAGCAACCATCAACTCAAATCATTACTCGAAACCAACAAAGAGGACTTGAGCTAGTCGATCCAACTGCAAGCCATACGACCTCAATGATGAAGCTACGAGAAGGTAAAAGAACGAATGTTATTAGACCCTAATTAGGGTTTTTTCTGTCCCCTTGGGAGAGAAAAAGGAGATTCCAGCCGCCATCAAATCCCTAACCGTTCATTCCATATAACTCGATTCCTCTTGTTCATTACTCCTAGATTTATTATCTATGATCGTTCTTAGGGGCTTAAACAATTGTGTTTTGAGTTTTCTTGAGGATTTTATGGGATTACGGTCGGAATGCTTTGTCTATTGACACCCTCTTTATCTTGTGGCTGATTTGTTTGGTGGGACGGCACGTCTTGCTACTATAGAAACCCTATCAGTTTTTGTTTTAGGGATTTGGATTGATCTGTTGGATTAATTTATCCAATCATGTTTTCGAATCTTGTTTCTTATAGATTCGATTGGAGTCACGACTTGTTTCAGCCGCTGTTATTATCAAGACCCTTACTACTATTAGGGTTTCATGCGTATTAGCCCTAGATCGTTATGATTTAGGGTTTTGATTGTTTGTTTTACCCTAGATCTATTGGATCGACTGGATTGGTTTGTGAGTTACTGTAGGGGTAAGGTCTGATCGTGCATACTCTAGGCCCTGGTTGGTCATGTGCATGTGTTTGGATGTATGGAATGCATATTACAAATCTCTTACAGGTATTGACTATTTGTTCATCTTTATGGAAGTTAGCCGCGAAGGCTATTTGGAATTGGCTTCAATGTCGGATTTCAGACTTAAGTGAACCGGAGCAATTGTTTGGCCTATTCATACCAGCTATGGGGATGGAGTGGCTATTCGGTTGATGAGTTCCTAGCCTGCTATTGTCTGTCTAGAAAGTTGGCAACTGCTTCATTCTTTGTTAGTATTAAGAATGGTTGTGTCAATCTTTATTAGTGGTTTGGTTAGTAGCTTGTTGTAAGCTTGTGCATGAGTCTGGTTTTCCATTCTCATGTCGTTTGTTTTGTTGCACTACGATGCACTCTTATTTCCCATGTAACGGGCTGGGTTGTAGGACTTCACCTACACCTTTTGTACTTCAACGATTTTTGGTGTAATACATTTACCAGGGAAACTCTTTACCCAAAAAAAAGAACAAATGTTATCGTAAATGACATTTCTCTTGAAAGGATGATGATCTCAATGCTTGTCTTTGCTACATGCTCTATAGTGTGTCACCTCATCAACCTTTCAACTTAACCTACTATGTTGCCAAAAGGATGGTCGACATACCCACTCTAGGAACCACTGCTCTTCCCTACGGGATGCTTCTCACCCGTCTCTATAGAGCCTTTGCACCAATCCTACCAAATGCTAGAGGGTTACGTTTTGACTATTCTCTTGTTGACCACATCATGGTACCATTAAGTGATAAGAAAGTAGCAAAGACTCAAGGGAAACGTCCTCATCCTCCAACTTCCTCCTCATCATCATCAAATAGCTCGGAGGATGGACTCCCTAATTCAAAGTTTCCTTCTCTTGACTACTTCCGACAACTTCCGGTACTTGAAAACCAATCAGAAGAGTTCAAGAAAACAACAGGGAAGTTCAAGTGCATTGGAAGGTTCCTTACCAAGATAAACAAGAAATTGGACAAGTAATGAGAGGTTTCATGAGAGTTTGGCACAATGTCCCAAAACAATGATGTATGGTGTATTTCGCTATTCCTAGGATGTTAACTTGCTATTTGACGATTATGTGAACTAACCTAATGTCTTGCAGGTAGATAACATCTTGATGTTAACAATTTTTATTTTTCACGTTTTAGTGAAATTTATATCCCTTGCATGATCTATACCCATACATGTGTTTATACATGTTTTATTGTTGTTTCTCTATCACAACTAATTAATTACACATGTTTTAGGAGAAATTATGGGATTTGAACGGGTTTCGGGGGATGAAAAAAGCCCTCTGTGAACATTTTTGGCACCACGGATAGGGCGGAACCAAAAATTTGGTTCCGCCTGTATAATTTTTTGGCACCGCCAAAAACTTGACCATGGATGGGGCAGCACCAATTTTTGGATTCCGCTCATTATAAAATTTGGTGTCGCCAACCTGCAGTAACACATTTTCATTTTCGCTCAAATCTCGCACTCTAGATCCCTCATTTTTCTTACTAGGATACTTTTCACTGATATTCACTCATATAAGGATTATGTCATCTCACTTGCACCAATAGGATAAGCATTTCCCACCAAAATTTCAAATTTCTCAAAAACCACTCAAGGAACCTTTTTCTATAAAGGAAGGAACCCTTTATTTGATACCTTGCAATCCGTGGGTCTCTGACCTCAAAGATTTTATAATGATTACAACACATTAACTGCATATCCCTCTTCAATCACTCAACTTACTTCCATTGGGTTGAATTTAGTTGATTAGACAAGCTCATAAACACTTACAAATCATTAAGAAAGACCATATTTTAGTGGTTTAACAACAAATCAATGCACAACATTTCACAAATCTTGAACATTATAATTTAAGAGCTCTAGGATGATCATTCTTCACACCTTCACCACAACTTCCTGTGAATTTTAGCAAATACTCAAATCAAATTCACTATGACTAAATCCACAAACTCATCACCTTCCACTAGGCCACCAAGAAGAACCGCTAGAATTAGTGTCAAACCACGTTGCTTCATTAACTTGAACTCAGCATCCTCGGACTCTTCACCCATTAACATCTCATCACCTATCCAAGATGAAAATTTCTTGAATCTAAGTTGTAACACCCCAACCCAGCAAGGGTAGAAGTATCACATTAATGGCTTCATATCAGATCAAACAAAACATACATTCAATAGTAATACAAAGATTCTCAAAGATTACAAATGAAATACTGAATACACAAGGTTACAAAGGAAACAAAACTAATTACTAAGTATGCAAAAGCAACTCTTTCTAAAGGTCTCCACTTCAGAATAACTATCAAAGTCTTCTAAGTCCAAAGTCTCTTCACTCATGCCCAAAACCCGTCGACCTGCTTATTACCTGCCGCACACGAAAAGAAAACGTGCAGCTGAGCTTAAAAAGCTCAGTGAACAGATACATATACAAGGCGAAGAATAACGAAACAGAAATATAATATAGGCAATGGGAACGTCATAAGGTATGAAAGAAACAAATGGATAATGAGAGAAGGATAGGATAGTCATCCACCACGAGCCCATACTCAAAGTCATATCTCAACATCATAATACTCAAAGTCAAGATCTCACAATCAGAGGGGATACCTCTCAGGCAACCAGATAATATGAGGGGTGTCCTCATGTATCAAAAAGGGGTGGAGTGATCAGCTCCCATAAATGTGAAAGGCGTGTATAGCACACAGGCACCAGTCACCTCAAAGTCATACTCAAAGTCATAGTTAAATCCACTAAACATACATGCCTAGGATTGCAATCCATACGCCCCCACTCAAAGTCAATCTCAAAGTCATACTCAAAATCATAGTAGCCATGGCAGATAATATAAAAGGGGACGGCGTGAGAAATCACTCCCCCACACAGGAGTCATGCCAGTGGTGCATCACAGACATGGCCAGGTTACCTTCCTGGCTAGGAAACAAAAAGGTGGCTCGGGTATCAAACTAAGAGTCATATCTCAAGGTCATCTCAAAGTCATATATCAGAAATGCATCTCAACGTCATATCAAAAGGTTCATACACAAGGAAACATAGAAATGGCCTGGGAAATCTTAACTGAATCATAACTCATAATCATAATCAAGGTTCATCTCAAAAGTTCATTTTAAAACTTCCATCAAAGTCCATTTTAAACAATCCTTTATTTGTGCCTTTAATAAAACGATTCTTTAAAGTAATTTTCATAAAATATTCTTTCAAAACGGTTTTTCATAAAAATTAGTCTTCCAAAATAGCCTTCATAAAAGTTAGTAACATTTATATAAAATGGTTTTGCCTCATTTATAAACACCCTTTTAAAATAGTTTTTCCTCAAAACATTTTCAAGATATAATTAGAAAAGGTTTTCAAAGCATAGCTTCAGATCGGAATTCATATCAAATGGAACTCAACTGGGGAGGTTCAAGCAAAGGGAAATCATAGCAATCGAATCAGAAACTAATGGATTCAGAATACGAGAGAGATCATGAGAAACCTTAAAAGAAAGGTCAGAATATCTGTACCTTATACCGCAAGTGAAAACACCCGGAAACAAAATCACTCCTTCTTCAAAAGATCTTCCTGAATTAATAATCATTTATTATTTAGGAGTCCATCTTATAGGTTCATTTATTCTTTAATGTCATAATTGCCCATATTTATATAAAGTAACATTTTAGATATGATCATATTTAGCGGTTTTTCAAAGGTATCTTGAATAACATTAATAGACCAACCTTTAAACATAGATTTGAAGCATGTTTAAATATAGTGAGTTACTTATATACGGCCCATAATCCATTTCTTCATATCGTATAACAATCTAGTTTGTGACTTATTAAATAGTGTATGATTTTAAACAATATTAAGAGTGACTTGCACGTTAGCAGGTAACACCAAAACACAAACATGACACGAGGATCGACCCCCATATATAACATGTAATCTTGTGTGTTTACATAATGATTATGTGTTTTATATATTACAAAACCCACGTTACCCCCAATGGTCCCTACTTTGCACACGTATTTCACATACAATTGACACCACAAAAGCGGGCACTCACTACACGCACACAACAGGTTTTTAAATCCAATAGCATGCAAACTAAACTTTACCCTACATGCATACAGCACATTTTAATCCAATTCGCTTTAGTTCACCTCGACTACAGCAGCTCGCACACACAAACACAAACTCAACACCACCCCATTCTTCTCGTTAAAACTCCGATTATCACACACACCCGACGCAGGTTCATACACACCCACGACAAGGATTTTATCGAGACAAAGACACGCACAAATACGAAGAAGTCTGACCTGAATGCACACATGAAACAAAACACTCAAAACATAACCCTAACCCCCGTTACTTTACGAACGTCCTTTGCTAAATATAGTTTTAGGGTCTTCCTGTTTTTGTAGCTTCTTATTAATGTCTTATTAATGAACTTTTACTGATTTTAAATGACAAAGACTGGGGTTTTAAACATGGTGATATCGACATGAAAGTTCTATACATGATTCCATCTTAACGAGATTCTATGGTTTGCATGGATCGTTTTACGCATTTTAATATGATAATTATAGGATGAAAGAGATGCAAGGAAGGTACCAAATCAGAGCTATGACGTGAGAACAAGGCGTACAAGGATGTTGCTACGCGTATGGGAGAATTGCACCACGATCACCACGACCTCACCAGCCTTCCCACGACCTTGTTAAACTTTTTCACAGGCCATATTCGACATGAGGATTATTAGAAAAATGACGGACGAATCATACATGGCTTGTACGAATTTATTTTGAATATACCTTAAATATTGTATGTCGCGACTAGGAGAGGATTGCCGGGACCAGACCACACTACAGCAGGCGTTCAAGGGGTTCTTCTAGCTCTCCTTAGGTGCCAAGGATCACAAGAATACTTGGTTTGAAGCTTGGGAATAACCGGATACAAGGTGGCAGCCGCGTTTTGGTTTTTAGGTTTAGAGAATTTCGATTCTGATCTAGGTGAGGATTAGTGAAGATATGGTTGAGATATATGGGGAATGTCGTGTGATTGAGGAGTGAATTGGCCAAGAATTTCGGGTGGAGGAGTTATGACTGAATCATGCTTTAAAAATATTCCAAAGATATATATATTGTTTCCAAATTTTAAAAGATTACTTGTACATGTATTTAACTAATCGGCTAATATAAGTTTTAGAGGGTCCAAATGACTTTTGTAATGTGTAATAAGTATTATAGGATCATTTGGTTTCGTATGTTGTTGATTTGCCAAAATTCGGGATCAATTCGGTGCGTTGCGGACTTGTTTTGTTAAAGTTTAGATTATAGGGGCATTTTGGTCTTTTACATGTTTTAGATTTTTCGGGTTTTACAACTCTTCCCCTCTAAAAAAAAATTTTCGTCCTCGAAAATTGGAATGAAACGAAACAGAAGACACAACAAACAGTGAACGGAAATGTAACAAACTTATTTCTCATGACTCGATCTTGTCGATCCAAAAGTAACTTCAGTTCTCAGAAATGACATATCATACGAAATTTAGCTTGCAAAGATCAGATCCCAACATGACAAAGGGACATCATCTTCTCTTGGAAGAGATACAAAGAATACGTAAGATTTTGATGGATATGCCGTCCATAGAATTTGATTAAGCAAATCAGATGAGATCGCACAGAACATAGATTGTTGGCAGCGTCAAATGGCAGAAAACTTCATAGCAGATCTAAAGATTCTTATCAGATGTATAGGGGAAACGAACACGTCTCAAGAAACCAAACGTTTCAATTCGCATAACGGCGAAACAGATTAAGCGTATAGGTGGAACGAACCTAAATCCTACAAATGCGAAAATTCTCACATCTCTTATCAGAATTATAAGGTTTCTAAAGTACTCCTTGAAATATCCTATGAACACAATAAGGGTACGCCATATGACGTAAGTATTATCACGTTAGCTACTCGTCATAATACCAGCATCATATGAGTATACCATCATGATGGTCATACTTTATCTCAAGTCGCGAACAGAACTACTTATCTTAACCACCTATCAGTCTCTCTACCTCCTGAGGTTGGTCCAAAACAAACATCACTACGGATTCTAAATCGGAGGAATTTGAACGTACAAAAAGCGTAACGGAATGTGTACACCTCAAAATGAAACTCGTGTCGAAACGTTAGGTCTTCCACAATTCATCATCCTTCTCATAACGAAACCATCGTCCAAACAAATGCATAACGAACACAGAACGGAATTTCTAATAGGATAAGGCTCATTCAAAAGATCCTATCGAAGGTAACGGAAACTTAAGTGGTCTAAGAGGAAATGAATTATGTCTTCAATATCTTCATCCTTTACAACAATCAAATCTTCCAAATCCAAACGTTTACCACAAAATTTCATCCATTCAATTTCATGATTTCGAATCTTTTCAAATTCCAAGTAGTCGCTCTCTTATCTAATCATACGATCATAGGGTGAAAAAGAAATCATAAACTTGAGTCTGGTTTCTCAAGTCTTCGACACTTCTTCTGGACACTTCGGTGTGGCAGCGTGAATCTCTGACGTGATCACCGTGCATTCCTCCATTTGCGAGTCTGCTTCAGCTCTCAATTCATCTTAGTACAACTAAAATGACTAGAGAAACAAGGTTGCGTGTCTTCTACAGGTTTTCTTGCATGATTCAAAATTTCCCAACTCCAACTGCTGTCGACTTCCTGGTTATGTGCTGAAGGTTTGTCTCCTACGGTCTGGTTGTCTTGATGCGCCATTGAAATCTCCACGTGCTGCCTGAGGTATAGTCGAGTCCCATATCAGTCTGTCTTTTCCTCACATGCTTCTCCCTTGGTAACACCTGTCACGAACATCTTCTACTGATCTTCTTCAAGGCCTCTAACTCTGACAACGGTCTTCAATCTTGGTCCTTCTTGTGAAATCTCTGTCATCATCGGATACCTGCTAGTGTTGCCTGCTACAGTCTCTGAACGCAATTCAAAACTATTCTTTCTAGAACAAAGGGTCGGTTCACTTCATACGAAAAAATGGTCAACGTGTTCCTCGTTCGCCTCTGAGCACAAACATACTGTCATACTATGACAATTGTCCAGATACTTGCGAAAACATGAATCTTCTAGCCAATACAATTGACATCATTCACAGCTCATAGTGGTCACACGAGTACTAAAGTAACTTAGGGAAAAGCTTCTTATCACAACTCTTTCTCTTCGCCATTAAAATTGTAATGCTTTGCGGAATTTAGTCTTAACTAATCTACTTCCTTCTCAGATGTTCTTGTGGTTGCTTCTTCAGTCTTTCGAACTCAAATGAGGTCGTCTGCTACGGAGTTTCAAAAATAGAACAAATCAAATATTGATACGCAGAAATGGAATAATGATTACGGTTACATTCACGATGGTCGGTGTGCCGCCGCACACTTCTCTCTTTCTTCTTCATAAACAAACAGGAGCATTCAAAGAGATCACTGAAGTGAACAAACTCATATTCCATCAGTTCCTACAATCTCTTAACTTTTTCAGTATCGTGGTTTCGCCAATTCAGGTCAGTTCAATGCAAACTTTACTTCCCAAACGGATTTCAGAAGGTTCGTCGGAAACACCAGAAATTCGTACAACAAAACTTCCAAATGTCGGAGCTTTCCAAGAGTGGATATTAACAGGCGTTAGGAGAAATTTGGAAATCAAAGAGATCGGAGTATGTGCTTCATAGCACAATAATCATAACAGATTCAAATGATTGAGAATATCATATCAAAATATGGTGAAGCAGATTGTGAACAGTCACGTTCTAATTATTGTAGTCTACGGTAGCTTCACGAAAGCCACCCATCCAAAATCAAAAGACCTCAAAGTCAAATACATCCAAGGTAAACGGATTCTCAGAACGACTGTGGTTGTCAAATCATACGGATAGTTCACATATCAAATTTAGGTACATGGTTCATCAAAGTGTAAGATAGAAGAGTGAACAGTTCAAAGGACCGGAATTTTGTTTAGCTTCTAGCATAGGAATGGTAGGGTGTGCATCGATAGTAATACGAACATCGTTTAACTGTCAGAGGCGAGATGTATGGAACATCAGTTATTAGCATCAGCATGCTCAGATAACAATTACGTCCTAGACAAATGTCAACATCAAATCCTTCCAAAGGGAATTGGTTAACATACAAAGTTCATTCTTCAAATGACGGACGGTAAGACTTCCTCGTCTTCTGAGACAAACGTTCTTATAAGGCATGACCTAAGGCAAAGGCAAGATTCAGAGTGATGCGGAAGCAATTACTACTCACAGGGATGTCCTAGTCTACCCATTCCTCACCGGTTGCAACTTATGTTCCTATGGGTAAATATTCAAGCAACTTTGCAAAGGTTATCTTACGAGCGCCTACAGGGGAAACTCAGTGGTCCTAACTTACACAGGCCAAGGGTAAATGTATTACGAATCGCAGCCTGTCGCTCTGATACCATAATTGTAACACCCCAACCCAGCAAGGGTAGAAGTATCACATTAATGGCTTCATATCAGATCAAACAAAACATACATTCAATAGTAATACAAAGATTCTCAAAGATTACAAATGAAATACTGAATACACAAGGTTACAAGGGAAACAAAACTAATTACTAAGTATGCAAAAGCAACTCTTTCTAAAGGTCTCCACTTCAGAATAACTATCAAAGTCTTCTAAGTCCAAAGTCTCTTCACTCATGCCCAAAACCCGTCGACCTGCTTATTACCTGCCGCACACGAAAAGAAAACGTGCAGCTGAGCTTAAAAAGCTCAGTGAACAGATACATATACAAGGCGAAGAATAACGAAACAGAAATATAATATAGGCAATGGGAACGTCATAAGGTATGAAAGAAACAAATGGATAATGAGAGAAGGATAGGATAGTCATCCACCACGAGCCCATACTCAAAGTCATATCTCAACATCATAATACTCAAAGTCAAGATCTCACAATCAGAGGGGATACCTCTCAGGCAACCAGATAATATGAGGGGTGTCCTCATGTATCAAAAAGGGGTGGAGTGATCAGCTCCCATAAATGTGAAAGGCGTGTATAGCACACAGGCACCAGTCACCTCAAAGTCATACTCAAAGTCATAGTTAAATCCACTAAACATACATGCCTAGGATTGCAATCCATACGCCCCCACTCAAAGTCAATCTCAAAGTCATACTCAAAATCATAGTAGCCATGGCAGATAATATAAAAGGGGACGGCGTGAGAAATCACTCCCCCACACAGGAGTCATGCCAGTGGTGCATCACAGACATGGCCAGGTTACCTTCCTGGCTAGGAAACAAAAAGGTGGCTCGGGTATCAAACTAAGAGTCATATCTCAAGGTCATCTCAAAGTCATATATCAGAAATGCATCTCAACGTCATATCAAAAGGTTCATACACAAGGAAACATAGAAATGGCCTGGGAAATCTTAACTGAATCATAACTCATAATCATAATCAAGGTTCATCTCAAAAGTTCATTTTAACACTTCCATCAAAGTCCAGTTTAAACAATCCTTTATTTGTGCCTTTAATAAAACGATTCTTTAAAGTAATTTTCATAAAATATTCTTTCAAAACGGTTTTTCATAAAAATTAGTCTTCCAAAATAGCCTTCATAAAAGTTAGTAACATTTATATAAAATGGTTTTGCCTCATTTATAAACACCCTTTTAAAATAGTTTTTCCTCAAAACATTTTCAAGATATAATTAGAAAAGGTTTTCATAGCATAGCTTCAGATCGGAATTCATATCAAATGGAACTAAACTGGGGAGGTTCAAGCAAAGGGAAATCATAGCAATCGAATCAGAAACTAATGGATTCAGAATACGAGAGAGATCATGAGAAACCTTAAAAGAAAGGTCAGAATATCTGTACCTTATACCGCAAGTGAAAACACCCGGAAACAAAATCACTCCTTCTTCAAAAGATCTTCCTGAATTAATAATCATTTATTATTTAGGAGTCCATCTTATAGGTTCATTTATTCTTTAATGTCATAATTGCCCATATTTATATAAAGTAACATTTTAGATATGATCATATTTAGCGGTTTTTCAAAGGTATCTTGAATAACATTAATAGACCAACCTTTAAACATAGATTTGAAGCATGTTTAAATATAGTGAGTTACTTATATACGGCCCATAATCCATTTCTTCATATCGTATAACAATCTAGTTTGTGACTTATTAAATAGTGTATGATTTTAAACAATATTAAGAGTGACTTGCACGTTAGCAGGTAACACAAAAACACAAACATGACACGAGGATCGACCCCCATATATAACATGTAATCTTGTGTGTTTACATAATGATTATGTGTTTTATATATTACAAAACCCACGTTACCCCCAATGGTCCCTACTTTGCATACGTATTTCACATACAATTGACACCACAAAAGCGGGCACTCACTACACGCACACAACAGGTTTTTAAATCCAATAGCATGCAAACTAAACTTTACCCTACATGCATACAGCACATTTTAATCCAATTCGCTTTAGTTCACCTCGACTACAGCAGCTCGCACACACAAACACAAACTCAACACCACCCCATTCTTCTCGTTAAAACTCCGATTATCACACACACCCGACGCAGGTTCATACACACCCACGACAAGGATTTTATCGAGACAAAGACACGCACAAATACGAAGAAGTCTGACCTGAATGCACGCATGAAACAAAACACTCAAAACATAACCCTGACCCCTGTTACTTTACGAACGTCCTTTGCTAAATATAGTTTTAAGGTCTTCCTGTTTTTGTAGCTTCTTATTAATGTCTTATTAATGAACTTTTACTGATTTTAAATGACAAAGACTGGGGTTTTAAACATGGTGATATCGACATGAAAGTTCTATACATGATTCCATCTTAACGAGATTCTATGGTTTGCATGGATCGTTTTACGCGTTTTAATATGATAATTGTAGGATGAAAGAGATGCAAGGAAGGTACCAAATCAGAGCTATGACGTGAGAACAAGGCGTACAAGGATGTTGCTACGCGTATGGGAGAATTGCACCACGATCACCACGACCTCACCAGCCTTCCCACGACCTTGTCAAACTTTTTCACAGGCCATATTCGACATGAGGATTATTAGAAAAATGACGGACGAATCATACATGGCTTGTACGAATTTATTTTGAATATACCTTAAATATTGTATGTCGCGACTAGGAGAGGATTGCCGGGACCAGACCACACTACAGCAGGCATTCAAGGGGTTCTTCTAGCTCTCTTTAGGTGCCAAGGATAACAAGAATACTTGGTTTGAAGCTTGGGAATAACCGGATACAAGGTGGCAGCCGCGTTTTGGTTTTTAGGTTTAGAGAATTTTGATTCTGATCTAGGTGAGGATTAGTGAAGATATGGTTGAGATATATGGGGAATGTCGTGTGATTGAGGAGTGAATTGGCCAAGAATTTCGGGTGGAGGAGTTATGACTGAATCATGCTTTAAAAGATTTCCAAAGATATATATATTGTTTCCAAATTTTAAAAGATTACTTGTACATGTATTTAACTAATCGGCTAATATAAGTTTTAGAGGGTCCAAATGACTTTTGTAACGTGTAATAAGTATTATAGGATCATTTGGTTTCGTATGTTGTTGATTTGCCAAAATTCGGGATCAATTCGGTGCGTTGCGGACTTGTTTTGTTAAAGTTTAGATTATAGGGGCATTTTGGTCTTTTACATGTTTTAGATTTTTCGGGTTTTACATAAGTACTCCAACACCTCCACCAAAATCACCTATCATTGTGACTACTCCACCTCCAACCAAAACTCCAATAGCAACCACACCACCTCCTGCTCCATCCCAACCGCCAAAATCACCATCACCACCGAAGTCTCCAAAACTTGAACCCATTGAACTTTTTTCTACATGACCAAATTCTCCTCATCCAATTTTGGATACCTTGAAAGACTTGCCACCAAGAACATCAAATCCCCCACCTCTACCATCATTTGCATCAATAGAGTGTATTGCTCACGAACCACCTCGAGCATCATTGTGAAGGATTATACAAACACTTGGGATGTGAATCTTAATAATGTGTTTGAGATATTTAAGAATGAATGTGCTTTAGTATGCGGAATTTACTATAACACACTTAAAAGAAACAAAAGGTGATGAGTATGTAAACGTGAATAATAATGAACAATGAACACAACTTTAGTAACACAAAACGATTCAATATTATTGATGAAATAATACGGATGATCTAACTATCACCAGGATTACAAAGTAACCTTGAATCTTTGATTTGTTAAGGATTTGTGAATTTAGTAACTAAGTTACTAGAGAGATGTTCTGCTTTGGATATTGCTAAGTTCTTAGTTGGAAAAGAGATTCTACAAAGGTGGTGACTAAGGGATCCTTTTATAGGATAAGGACCCCTTATTACAAGTTGTCAAGTTGTTTAATATAATAAGATACTTGGACTTTTCTAGCCTACTACTAATTACAACTTCCAATGTAAACTACTCTGTATATTCTTCTGCACAACATGGAAGACTGAACTACTTCTACTTAACGTATTACATTGTACAAAGACTAATAATACAACAAATATCTACAAATAAATATCTATCAACTTGATCATCAACTTGGCAGGACCTTCAATAACTAGCAGTACCTTCTCACCCAGAAGGTACTGTTAGTACTTCTTCAACATCTTCAAAATCAACTAGCAGGCTCAATACAACATCCAGTAGGCTCTTTGACTTGAACATTTTATTCCCAACAATCCTCCCCCAAACTTGTTATTTCCTTTAAAATACACAAGTTTCTTATGAATAAAATACATACCTTGAGGATCTGAGGGAACTCTTCCAAAACCTTTACTCTCTGTTCTTCCTTTTTCTTTCACATTGCTCAAAAATACTCATCAGTAAACTTTGAACAACTTCTGACTTTTCTTCATCTTTATCACATCTCAACCTCTTTGAAATCATGGTTGTAAGAACTTCATAGCTCAGAGGATACTCTTTTTCAGCCAACATAAAGAGCTCAATCCCACTTTGTGTAAAAAGATGATGAATACTGCTAAGGCTTAGAAATTCCCATGTGGTTGTAGAATCATGATATGGAAACTTCCAATGAACATCTTTTGGATTAGGATCATACATCCTATTAAACTCTACCCATAGTTCCTGTTCCTTAACATCAGTGCTAGAATTTGTGTCTAGCCTAATTTGAACTAGATTCCACAATTCTTCTAAGTCAGCTCTATCACATGCTCTAATCAGATTTTCAAAATTCTTGAAGATAGCAGTTTGTCCCCCAACCCTAGTTATTTTCCCTGACTTTCCTGATCTATCATGGTGAATTTCCCAATCAATAATAGGGTGTCTAGACCTAATTGGATCAGCATGTATAATTGTTGGCAAAGTAATTAACATTTTACTTGCTCTGAATCCAATTTTGCTTCTTTCTTCTTTTGAGCATCTTTCTTTTTCATTGAAGGCTTTGCATCAGATGGGATTTTGTAGTAAAGACTCTTGTAGGCATTTAGATAAAGAAAGTAGATTTCATCAGCAGATTTCTTCTTCAGTTGATATTCAGTCCAATTTGCTTGACTTCTTAGAAACCTTTTCATGAAAGTCACTTGATCTTTCTGAGATGAGCCCACCTTAAAACCTCTTTTCTGGCTTTCCTGCATCTTTTCAAAAATATCAGCCAGAGCTGCTTCTTTATACTTTTTGTTGATAAAAGATTCAAGCTCTGCTGTTTTCTCTTTAGAGTTAAGATTCTTGTCATCTACAATTATTGCTGCTTGACCTCTCACAATTGGATCATTGGCAATAATCCATTGCATCTGTGCATCAAATGTTTCCTGAGCAACTTGAGTGTCAAGAAGAGTTTGAGCAGCATCTTTTTGCTCTTGCATTTCTGCAAGCAGTCTTGAAGCTTCAAATGCTTTCTGCACTTCTTCTTCATGAAGCCTTTTGGAGACTTCCTCATCTAAGGCCATCTGCACTTGCTCTGTTCTCTTCAACTTTTTGGGCTTAGGTTCATCACCAACCATAATGCTCTTGCCCTTATCTTTTGGTGTAGATTCTTGAGATGGAGCAGTAGATTGCTCATCAGCAATAAATAACCTCCCTTGAATAAACAAATCCCCTTGAGGCTCTGAGTCCCTCTTTCTTTTGTACAAATGCTCAGCAGACCCTTTATAGTCCATAGCCAAAAGCCTCTCAATCCTAGTAGGCTCTTTTGAACTAGTAGGCTCTTGCTCTGCACCAGCAGGCTCTTCATCATAAACCTGAGTTCCTTCATGAAAATCAAATTGAGCCTCCTCTTTATCTTCTGAACTACCCATCCTCCCCTTTTTGGAAGAGTGACCCAAACCTTTAGCATCTGATTTTGAAGAACTAGATAAAACAACCTTTGAAGATCTTTTACCCTTTAGCATCTTCACTTCATTCTCCAATTTCTTTACCCTCTTAACTAACTTGATGTTGATCTCAGAAAATTTTGTGTTCTGACTTTTAAGAGCATTTTCTAAGAGCTTCACCTTCTCTTTTAGTTCTTTCACTGTTTGAGGAGATTGGGATGGTGATACATGATGTGATGGTGTTGGTGATGTTGCAGATGGTACTGGTGATGGGATTGGTGATGTAAGATGAGTTGGTGAGATGTAACCAGGTGAAGAACTTGATGATGGTGAGTCAGATGATGGTGTTGGTTCTTCAGCATGTTGTGGTAACATTTCATCAAAAAGTGGTATTTCTTCCCCAGTGAAACCAATTTTCATGTTTGAAAACACCTTGTGTGAAAGTTTTGGTGTTTCATAAAGTGAGTGTGGGGGAAGAAACAAATGTTTTGATTTTGAGATGATGCATTGAATAAATCTTGGATACATCAAAAACTTTGTTTGGCTATCCACATTTTTAACCAATCCTTCAAAAATATGTTTGGAAAAATTGAATTTTCTGTTTGTTGCCAAGCAAATGAGAGCAGTAGCCATGTTACCACTAAATTGCTCCCAAGAGGTTTTCTTTTGGCTTAAACAATGAAGGATAGTATGGATCAAAAATCTCCATTGTGGAGTAAAATGCTTTTTAAGAAAGGTGAGTTTAGTAGAATCAGCATTATACCCCATTCTTTCCAAATTTTCAAAAATTTCAGTATCAGGCAATTGACTAATACCATCTGAATCATCCAAATGAAGATGTCTTCGAATGGATGACTCAGTAAGAGTCAAGGTTTTGCCATCCACTTTGGCCTTTATCCTTTGGTCTCCATTTTCAAAAGTTTCAACTTTAGCTGTTTTCCAAAATTGTAAAATTTGAGATTCATAAATAGTGGGATTTACAAGTAAAGCAAACCTGATGTAGGAATCATTTAAAAAGTCCACTATTTGATGAAAAGAGGCATTATCCTCAGACTTTTCCAAAAATGCTAACTGATTGTGATGTTTAACAAAAGTTAGAATAGCCATGGTGAAAATTAATGAATAACTTGATTAGTATGGTGGGATTTGATGGTGGTACTGGTAGAAGATGAAAGGTGAGTGTTAATTGTGATAAGGACTGATGAAAGATATTATGAGTGTTTTACTTTTAACCGACAATAAGAAAATGTATAATAAGTAAATGAAAAGGGGATTAAAAAGATCTTTTATATGTGAAATATAATATAATATAACATCAGTAATTTACATAATTACCCCAACGGCTAATTGTAACTACCAGGCCCAACGGCTATAATTTTTGTCTAACAGGCTCAATGGTTATCTAGCAGTACCATTTTACTCTAGCAGTACCAAAATTTGAACTACCAGTACCTTTGAAAAAAAAATTTCTTGGCAGTCTCTTTGAAATTTTAGCAAAAATCCCTTATAGTTTTTAGCAAACTATCAGCTATCAACGGATTTGATTTGTCTTTACCAAAAGCCGTTTTCTTATGGACTAGTTAACTATTTACTATTAAGTATGGTTAGTTAAATACCATATAGTTTTTGGTAAACTATCAACCATCAACGGATTTGATTTATCTTTACCAAAAGCCGTTTGCTTATGGACTAGCCAGCTCTTAAGTTTGTAAAAACTTGGTGAACTGAATACCAATTCCATATTGACCTAAAGATGGTGCAATTTCCTTGGATGGAGGAAATGTAAGAGGCAATGATGCTGTGTATCTTGGATGCTTGGTTCAACAAGTGAAATCATCTCTTAGCATGCCTTTGCATTGAAACTTTCCTTAGTTTGATCTAGATAGAACTTTCTCCTTTAGGAATGCTTCATCCCTTCTGAATATTTGATCTATTCTTATCATTTTCAACCTCAACATCATCTTGTATGCTCTTGTCTTCTCCTTCCATATGTTGGTTTTTCTTTCATTCTGGGCTATTATTTCCTCCCCTGAGAGTGTTACCTCCCCTGAGATATAAATAACTTATATTTCCCCTTTTTATTGGAAGATCTCTTGTTTTGTTATCAACCTGAAATTTGTTAGTTGCAGACCAAAAGAGCAAAGTGCAAAGCACTTGTTTGATAGCATTGTAAACATTTAAGTAGCAAGATGAACAAAACATAGCATACTTTATACTAGCAGGACCAATTCTGTACTGACAGTACCTTTTGACT
The DNA here is from genome assembly GCA_021014915.2 of Artemisia tridentata subsp. tridentata. Taxonomy (NCBI): domain Eukaryota; kingdom Viridiplantae; phylum Streptophyta; class Magnoliopsida; order Asterales; family Asteraceae; genus Artemisia; species Artemisia tridentata. Next base: position 297,864,173 of record CP139505.1, on the reverse strand, counting down.
AACTAGCAGTACCATGTTTAAAAGCCAATACCAGTTATTTTATGTACAAAAACACATGTTTTTCAAAGATTAATCATTCCAATACCTCCTACTAGGTATTTGAATCTACCTAAATCAAAAGCTTTGGTGAGAAGGTCTGCATAATTCTTTTCAGAATCTATTTTGACAACTTGTATTAACCTTTTCTCATTGCAATCTCTTATAAAATGGTGTCTGATTTCAATGTGTTTTGTTTTTGAGTGTTGAACTGGATTTTTAATGATACAAATAGTACTGCTATTTTCAATGTAAATAATGGTGTTAAGAAAATTGTACCCATAGTCAAGCATTTGATTTTGGATCCAAAGAACTTGCCCACAACAACTTGCACCAGCAACATATTCTGCTTCAGTTGTAGAGTTGGCCATCATTGTTTGTTTCTTGCATTGCCAAGATATTAGTCTGCAATCAAGAAATTGACATCCACCAGTTGTGGATTTTCTGTCTAGGGTTGCACCAGCATAGTCACTATCAGAATAAGCCACCAAGTCAAAAGATGATTCCCTTGGATACTATAGACCCAACCTAGGTTGACCCTTGAGATATCTAAAGATTCTTTTGACTGCTGTGAGATGAGAAACTTTGGGATGTACTTGAAACCTTGCACATACACATACTGAGAACATGATATCTGGTCTTGATGATGTAAGGTACATCAAAGACCCAATCATAGATCTATAATTGTGCAAATCCACATCTTCACCCTCAGCATCTTTTAGTAACCCCTTTTCTGAATCCATTGGTGTACTTGCAACCTTAGAATCAGCAAACTGAAATTTCCTTAGGATCTCTGCTACATACTTATCTTGGCTGATAAATATGCCTTCATTTGATTGTTTCACTTGGAGACCCAGAAAGAAAGTAAGTTCCCCCATGGAACTCATTTCAAACTTACTATGCATAAGTTTTTCAAATTCTACACACAAGTCTTGGTGTGTGGATCCAAAGATAATGTCATCAACATAAATTTGAACCAGCAAGATGTCTTTCTTGGTTCTTTTTATGAATAAAGTTGGATCAATCTTACCTCTTTGGAATCCATTTTCTAATAGATAGAAAGCCAATGTTTCATACCATGCCCTAGGAGCTTGGTGTAGACCATAAAGAGCCTTGGTAACCCTGTACACCTTGTCTGGATACTCTGCATCAATGAAGCCTGGAGGTTGAGAAACATACACTTCTTCTCCAATAGTACCATATAAGAAGGCACTCTTGACATCCATTTGGTAAACAGTGAATCCTATGAAAGAAGCATAGGCCAAGAATAGCCTAATTGCTTCAAGTCTTGCAACTGGAGCAAAAACCTCTTCATAATCCACCCCTTCTTCTTGAGTATACCCTTGGGCCACCAATCTTGCTTTGTTTCTGATCACAATCCCCCTTTCATCTTTCTTGTTTCTGAACACCCATTTGGTTCCAATTGCCCAGTGACCTTTGGGCAAATCACCCAATTTCCAAACCTTCTGAAGCTTGAATTGAAGAAGTTCTTCTTGCATTGCTTCAACCCAACTTGCATCATCTAAGGCTTTGTTAATGTTTTTGGGTTCAACCTGTGAAAGAAAACATGAAAACAGGCATATGTTGGCAACTTCATGATTCTTTTCTTCATAGATAGATGAGATAAACCCTTCTTGGTCTGAAGTCAAGACTTAAGATCTTGTTCTAACACCAGAATCAATGCTACCAATCACATCATCAGTGGAGTGATCTTTGAGAATTCTTGTGTTGTGTGTTGTAGGAACTTCATAGGTAAATGAAAGATTGCCAATCCCCACTTCTTCTGGTAAAGAATCATCAGATTGAACATTTAATGGTTCAGCAGTACCAATTTGTGAACTGGCAGTACCATCTGGTGAACTAGCAGTACCATTTTCATTTGCACTACTTTCTTGATTCTCTTGACCCTGATTTCCATGATCATCTTCAGTACCTTCATTTGTTGTATTTGAAGGTTCTTCATGACTTGAAGATAAATCCAATCCTTTCCAAATTGGCATCCAGATGTAATCTTGATCTTTAGGTGTTTCAACATTGTCTTCAAAACCTGCATTATCATTAGTATTTGTACCTGCAACAGGCACATAATTCATAGATTCTGAAAGCCTATCAATATCAAACATCCAATCTGGCCCAATTCCTTTAACATTTGCTAGTTTCTCTTGAAACTCTATGTGCAAATTTTCTTCCACTAGCCTAGTGCAACTATTATACACTCTATAGGCCTTACTTTGCAAAGAATACCCTATCAAAAAGCCTTCATCAGCTTTTCCTTCAAACTTTCCTAAATGATCTTTGGTATTGAGAATAGTGACATGACATCCAAAAGGTCTCATAAAACTTAAAGATGGTGTTCTACCAAAGAAAAGTTCATAAGGAGTATTTTTATGTGGTTTAATCACAAGAACCCTGTTCTGCACATAACAAGCAGTACCTACTGCTTCAGCCCAAAATGAAATAGGCAACTTAGAGTCTACTAACATTGTTCTAGCAGCCTCTATAAGTGTTCTATTTTTCCTTTTTGCTACTCCATTTTGTTGTGGGGTTCTAGCTACACTAAATTCTCTTTTTATTCCTTTTTCTTTGCAAAATTCATCCATAACTCTATTCTTGAATTCTGTCCCATTGTCACATCTAATTACTTTCACTTTCTTATCAGCTTGGTTTTCTACCTCAGTTATATAAGACTTAAGAATCTCACTTGTTTCATGCTTAGATCTTAAAAAGAAAACCCAAGAAAATCTGCTGTAATCATCAGTAACTACAAGACAATATTTTTTACCATTCAAGCTACTCACATTAGTAGGACCAAAAAGATCCATATGAAGCATGTATAAAGCTTGAGAAATTGAGTTATGGGTCTTGGGCTTACAAGAAGCTCTATGTTGTTTGCCTTTTAGACAATCAACACAGGTTTGGTCATTTTGAAAAATCTTTTTGGGTAAACCTCTAACCAAATCATATTTTGCAATTGTATTGATTGTTTTAAAGTTTACATGACCAAGCCTTCTATGCCAAAGCATAGATTCATCCAATGAGGCTTTTTCTACTAAACAAGTTAAACTCTCCTTAGGATCAATGTTCTTTAAATCAACACTGTACATATTGTTCCTTTTTGGGATTTTAAGAAGAATCTGACTTTCATCAGGCATTTTAAAATCAGAAGAAAGAACCATACATCCATTGTCAGTAAAGAGAACATTGTTCTTTTTGTCACACATTTGTGAGACACTTAGGAGATTAAACTGAAGTTCTTTCACAAAGTACACATTTTCAAAATCTAATTTACTGGTTTTGATTGTACCTTTACCAGTAATCTTTCCTTTGATTCCTCCCCCAAAGGTAACATATCCTCCATCAATTGATTTGAAGTCTGTGAGGTAAGACATGTTGCCTGTCATGTACCTTGAACATCCACTATCTACATATCCTAGATCAGCAATATCATTTGAATGTTCATGCACATATACAGACATATTAGTTTCCTTGGGGTACCCAAGCCATATCAATGAAATCAAACCTCTTTAGGATTGTTGATGCACCTTTTGATTGGAGTGGTCTCCATATCCAACATGCTGAGGACTTAACAGCATTTTCCTTTTTAATCCATTTTGTGGTCTTTGGTCTATCAGTACCAATTTTGCAGACATTGTTAGCAACCTTTGGTCTAGCAGGACCTTTTGGTTTTGGTCTCCAATCTTGTGTTTTGACCACAAATTTCTTTTCAATGGGATTTTTCACAACTCTTGGTGCATGTTTGAAAGTGTTTCTTGCACCCTTAGTAGTTGGTTTTGAATTAACAGGCTTATTTGGTCTAACAGTATGATTAACTTTTTGTGTGTTAGACTTAACAAAACTTTTTCTGGGGTTTGTTCCATTTGTTTTAGACCTTGATTTACTCCTAGAAACCCAATTGTTACAATAAGCATGAGTATGATTAAAACTACCACAATAATAGCAAGCCTTATTGTACATAACAAAATCATCACCAAGTTGGTGTGACTTAAGATTGTTCCAATTTCTTTGGCTACCTCTAGGTTTGCTATTACACTTAGCACAACATTCAACTGTTTTCAGAACAGCTTTAGTCTTAGTCTTAATCTCTACTCTTTTAGGACTGATTGGTCCTACTTTGTTTCCTATGATTGAAACAGTCTCTTCTTCATCATCATCAGATGTCCAATCTTCAATAATTAGAACATCTGATTTCTTATCAGTGAGCACCTTTTTGTTAGGGAGTGAAGCAACATTAGCACTCTCAAAAGGTTCACTTTTCTCTACAGGTTTCTCTAGTGGTTTATTGGTAAATTCATGTAAACCTAATTCTACAAGATCTAATCCTGGGGGACAAGGGATTCCTCTATAAGGAGGTGGACATGTCTTGTATTCAATCCCTGATTTGATTCTCTTGTTCATTTGATTTTCAACTATGCTTCTAATACAGTCAGAAGCAGTTTCCAAAGTGGTAACTGTTAGTTGAATATTATCCTTTGCCAATGTCACTTTAGCACAATCAGTTCTTAACATATTTATTTCAGCATCTTTCAAAAATATTTGCCTATTAAGAATGGCGTTAGTGTCAGAAAAAGTAAGTTCATTTTCCCTAAAATGGATTATCTGCTTTTCAAGTTTGGCCATACCACACTTATGATTAACTAGGTCTTGATGAGTTTTTCTTTCTTCTACTTTCAGTTCATCATAAAGTTTTATAAAAGTTTGTAATTCTTCAAAAACTTTACAAGTATTAGAACATTTAGTAATTTGTACCTCAGGAGTAGAGAAAGCCATTAAAGCCAATTCATCTGAAGTTGACTCCTCTTCACCCATAAAACTCCAATCAAAACCCATCCCATCAATAGCTACCATTGCTTTAGGCTCAGTGATTTCCACAGCCTTGCTCTTATTCTCAAAGCTTCCTTTCTTCTCAAAGCTTCCCTTGTTCTTGTTCTCAAACCCTCTTCCCTTATCATCCTGCTTCTTTGGTCTTCTACACTCTCTTGAGTAGTGACCCTTCATGTGATAGTTGTAACACTCCACTTTAGACTTGTCATACCCAGCAGGCTCATTACCATCTATGATAATCTTCTTTCCAGTCCTCATCAGTAACTTCTTAGCCCTTATGCTCAGAAGTGAAAGTTGCCACTTTATGTCCATTTCTTCAAGATCATCATCATTGATCTCTTGAAGATCTTCAAAAGTCAATATGGACCCATTGTGTTGTGATGTCAGGAAAGCACAACCAATTGTTTCATCTAGAATTGTTTTGGTACTGCTAGAAGTACTGGCAGTACCAAAATTTGTGTTGGCAGTACCTTCTTCTTTACCATCTTTTCCGTCATCTACAACTCTTGAGGTGCTTGGAGATGATACAAAAGCCATATTTCCTGAGCTTGAACCAGTAGTTTTCTTCACTTCATGCTCTACTATTTTGAAGTTGTTGTAAAGATCATTAAGACTCATCATATCAATATCTGGTTTATTTTTCCAGACAATGACATGCATGGACCATTCAGAGGGTAAACTCCTAAGAAATTTGGAGTTTAAGTCTTCTTGAGATATCATCACTTCATGAATGGCTAACTGACTTGAAAGCTTTTGTAGTCTATTGAACATGCTGTCCAAAGACTCATTTGTTGTGGCTGTAAAGTTTTCAAACTGATGTTTGAGGAGAGTTTTCTGAGTTTTCTTGGTGGCATCATTTCCACCAAATCTAGCCACAATAGCTTCAAAAAGGGTTTTAGCACATTTGTACTTGTTGAAGATCAAAAGCTGATCATTTGGAATAGTCATGAGAAGCATACTCCTGGCTTTAAGATCATTTCTCTTTTTAATTCTTTCTTCTGCGCTTGTTGGGTTTACTTGCACATGCGTTACTAGTGCATCGTTTACAGTGGAGGTGGTGATTGAGGGTTTGAATGAATTTCCTTCTTCAATGATCTCCCAAAGTGCATAGTCTTGCACTTGAAAGTATTGCTCTACCCTCAGTCTCCACATATCAAACTCATTTTGTTTGAGTAATGGAAGTTTTGCAGCAACATTGGTTTGAATGTGTTCAACATCCATTGTTCTTTTAAATTGTAAATATCAGCCTAGCTCTGATACCACTTGTGAAGGATTATACAAACACTTGGGATGTGAATCTTAATAATGTGTTTGAGATATTTAAGAATAAATGTGCTTTAGTACGCGGAATTTACTATAACACACTTAAAAGAAACAAAAGGTGGTGAGTATGTAAACGTGAATAATAATGAACAATGAACACAACTTTAGTAACACAAAACGATTCAATATTATTGATGAAATAATACGGATGATCTAACTATCACCAGGATTACAAAGTAACCTTGAATCTTTGATTTGTTAAGGATTTGTGAATTTAGTAACTAAGTTACTAGAGAGATGTTCTGTTTTGGATATTGCTAAGTTCTTAGTTGGAAAAGAGATTCTACAAAGGTGGTGACTAAGGGATCCTTTTATAGGATAAGAACCCCTTATTACAAGTTGTCAAGTTGTTTAATATAATAAGATACTTGGACTTTTCTAGCCTACTACTAATTACAACTTCCAATGTAAACTACTCTTTATATTCTTCTACACAACATGGAAGACTGAACTACTTCTACTTAACGTATTACATTGTACAAAGACTAATAATACAACAAATATCTACAAATAAATATCTATCAACTTGATCATCAACTTGGCAGGACCTTCAATAACTAGCAGTACCTTCTCACCCAGAAGGTACTGTTAGTACATCTTCAACATCTTCAAAATCAACTAGCAGGCTCAATACAACATCCAGCAGGCTCTTTGACTTGAATATTTTATTCCCAACAATCATTCATGTCCAATGAGCCTCTTCATGGTGAACCAACTCAACCACAACCCCTACTTTTTCACCCTATATATAGGGAAATCCATGGGCCACTCTATGGAGACCATAAACATCATGAAATCCACAATGATCAACCTCCACCACAACCTCAACCTCAACAACCTTAATCCTTTTTCCCTACCTTTAGGGAAATTGATGAATCCATGTGGATTGACCCTCCAAGCACACAAGAAAGCCGTAACATCCTCAATGAAATGAATGGTCTTCTCACCTACAAAAACATGATAGGTTCCCACATTCAATAAGCTATGCATTTACAAGTAGTCTTGTTCTCCACCGCAACCAACATACCACCACCAAACACCTTTCAAGCTCACGAGACTCAATCAATAAATCCACCACCACCACCAAATGACAATCAAGCCTTACCACTTCCACCCGACTTCCCTCGCCATGGTTGTTCCATGTGTGAAAGAGCCGCTAGGATTAGTAAAAGGACCAAGATAATGGTCCATGAACTTCAAGATGAAATGAGGTTCATCCTCCAACACATCCTTGAACGTTTAAACACTCTTTCCCATCCTCCACGACAATAGAAAAACTAGGATAGATGAAATAACAAGTCCAATAACATTAGGACTTTCTTGTCTTAGGATTTTATTTCTAAGTTATTTTTCTCTTTTTATTTGTCTAGGATTTTTTTTAAATTAATTTTTATTTTTACATTCTATTCCACCAACATCATTATTGTCTCACCATTATGACTTTAGTCATAATGAAATTTTACTAATGTATGATGTTTATTACTTTTGTGTGTTGGTTGTGTTATTTATTTATCTTGTACATTGTATGAATGGTTGGTTTGTATTATTTATCACTAACCTTTATTTTGTAGCATTCAAAATCCATGTATCTTATACTTAGCACCCCAACTAGGGGGAGTATTGGCCAAGGGGGAGCTAATCAAGCTCGGGCTTGCACAACATTCCGCTATGCTTCTCTTCTTTTTGTTTCGACAAAAAGGGGGAGAAAATATTAAACTCAAACTCACAATTTTATACAATTTAAAATATCTAAATGAATTTAAAAGTTGTATAAAACAAGGTTAATCTATATTTTTAAAGACTTACACTTTATTTATCTCATTGCTTAAAAATAAACTTTATGTTTTTTCCTCAACAAAAAGTGAGAGATTGTTAATACACATATCGTCTAAAAACGTTATTTATATTTTACGATCTTTGCTATATTTTGTTAACGACAATTATAAACTTTATTTTTGCATAGCATAAATCTAGTTAAGTCTTTTGTATATATAGTTACAAGTCTTTCTTAAACACAAATAGATTTTTACATAAGCTACAAATTGTTTGTTCATATATAGCATTTTAGTCATTTGAAGAAAAGTGCCACATTAGGTGTTAAAAAACAAATAAAGTGCCACATTATGTGTCAAAGTAAAATTAGTGTGTTTTACAAATAATAAAAGGGATAATTCTAAAAATAGACCAAACACAAAAGGGCGGTTCTCTATCTACCCCGAAATCCGAAAATAATTTTGTTGCCCAGGGCAACCGGCAATTTTTTGGGCAACTGAAGGATTTTCAGTGTATTTTTTGGGCAACTGGGGACATTTTTTGGGCAACCGAGGTATGGGATAGACCATTTGGTGTTTGGTCTATTTTGGTAATTATCCCATAATAAAAATGTATCTTACGATAACATAAGTAATCAAACATTTTTAGTAACTCATTAACTAACTAATTACTTCTTAATCAACATCATTTACCTAGCTAGTATATACATTTTACAAGTTTACTTTCCTAAACATTTTAATCAAAATGAAATAGCATTTTTACATCATTACTTAAATCATCTTACTCTAGTAAATCTAAGATTGCATATCACTTTACGATCCTTGGAAGATATGGTAAATATTTTGGTTAGATTTGATAAAGATTTTGAAGATCTCATGACAGGTCGCACGGAACCAAAAATATACAAGGCCGGAACCAAAAATTTGGTTTCGCCTGATCAGTGGCTTGCTGGCACAGTTTTCCTATAAATAGCAAGCCACACCATGTTGTTTAATCATCACTTACAAGCATAAAAATAACATACATTCTCTCATTCATCATTCCCTGTATCTAACTTATTCATATTTCATTTAGTGAGCTTCTTTTGTAGCAAGAAGATCAAAGTACCATTTAAATACTTAAATGCTTCAACAGTGTGTTGCAAAGTCTTGTTTGTTCATCACAGTGTGAATTGTTATTGTTCATACATCATTGTTTGTACCAAACGATCATAAACCTCTGTAGTGATCGGTTATAATTTTAGTCCTCAAAATACGTAGTGTGACGGGAGTGGTTGTGCCTTTGTAAAAGAACTCGACATCTAGCTTTGTGTCGGAAATATTGTGTAAGCGACGTGTAAAGGTTTTCTCCGTCGGATAAAGGAGCTTGTTGATTAGTTAAGAATACTCTCGAGTTGGATACTCGGGGAGTGGTGTAGGGCAAGGAAAAAGAGTCCTTGTAGACCAAACCACTATAAACCCTCGTGTTGTAGTTTGATCGTTTCTTTCTTTACTTGCATATTATTTATCGTTTATTATTTACATTAGTTGAATTCACATAAAGTTCTCAAAGAAAAATAATTTTAAAATGGTAAAACTATTCAATCCCCCTTCTAGTTTTCCACAATTGGTATCAGACCTACGTTACTCAAGATTTTTAAAATATATTGTATTTTAAAACTTGGAATGATCCATGGATTTTGAAAACTTCAAAGATGGGAAATCTATGCAAAGACCACCACTATTTGAACCTAATGATTTTATCTATTGGAAAAACCGCTTTGAAACTTATGTGAAATCAAAAGACATAGATCAATGGTATATAATTGTTAGGTCACCATAATAGATATAACGCAAGAATAAATAAGAGAGAAATAAGAGATAGAAAGATAATGGTGGTCGATTATATCACAAGATAGAATAACAAAGGTTTAGTAGCACATATGAATAACCAACACTCTCCAAAGGAGAGGATACATAGTATTTATAGTGTTTCCATGCAAGGGCAACGCCTAGCTTTTCTATCAAATACTTAAGGCTCGGTCCATGGGCCTTCTACAAGGGCCGGCCTTCTAAACTAACTTAAAGGCCTAATATTTAAGCAACCTATTACATATAATATGACCAACACTTTACATAAAACGTATTCCCAACAATCACCCCCTAAGGGTTGGTCATCAAAGGTTGCTTGACGTCTTCTTTGCTTCATTGGCTTCGATGTCTTTTGTATCTTTGTTCTTTGTTCTTGTTCTGTGTGATGTGATAATGTTGTGATCTGCCTTTCATCAACGTCTTTGTCTCTGGTGTCTTTACGTCTTTTTCACCATGCTCATACTTCTTTTGACTTTGATCTTTGTACTTCAAGTGATTCTCATTCTTTAGCTTTGATCTTTGACTTATGAACGTTTACTTCGATCTTTAATGAGAAGTGTCTTTGAACTTTGAATGACATTCTGATGTTGGTATGAGCATGTAGAAATGGAATGCTATTGATGATAGTGGTGGTAATTATGGTCACAGCTAGCTGGAACTCCTGGTCTCCATGAGTACCTGTATGAAAACAGTTAGTAATAAAGTTTCCAGCACTTACAAGTTCGGACTTCGAGATAATTAACAGCACACTGTGAAAACTCTCTCTAATCCTTACAAAGGCTGTTCTTGATTCGGATACCCCCAAAAGGGCTTACACAGATATACCGAAGTATATCAATGATTCAAGGTGAGCCGCTGAAGTATACCGAAGTATCACTCTACGATTGTAGACCGTTTGAAACCACCGCGAACACTAAGCGTAACCCACAAGGGATTACCGAAGTGACTTGCTATCAGGGTTGTTTGATGTTGACCCTGGAAGGGATTTCCATTCAATCACTGAGAATTACATTTGTAAATTCTCTCATAAATGTTCATGGCAGATTGCTAGAATCGGCGTAGGACTCTTAAATTTACAACTTGTATTCTTAATGTTGAATAACAAGTGTAGAAAATTTTAAGTGTTCCTAAGAGATCTTTTGATGAATCTTGTAGCTTTAGACTTGATTAGTGCGTTTTGATTTTAGTAGTCGGAGGCATGGAGCAGAGTACCTCCTTTTCAATATCAACACATCTTAGAGTGAGAGGTCGATAGATTATGCGAGGTTCTCCGTGACAAATGAAATAAGTACCTTTTGAGAGATACTTGAGTGGCTAGAAGGTTAAGTGCAGTGCGTCACTGGGTCCATGGCGTCTTGTCTTCAATACCGGCATCACCTTGGTGATAACCAGTAGCATATGAATTGAACCCGGTTTCTGCCCTAAGGTTGAACATTTGGAGGGCTATTTATTTACACCCTTTCATTAACTTTTCTTTTTAATTCTTCAACCCCTTCTTTCTCCTAACATTTCTTTTCTCTCTTTTTTTTTCAATATACCTAAGGACTTCTAGTTCTAAACTATTGGTGTTGTCCTTGGGTAGATCCCTCTGGCTCTGGCGGATCATAAGACATAAACCTAATATTAATCATCTTATTACTCTATGATTATCCTAGATTTATTGATCACATGCCGTAAAACCTTTTGTAAAATCTCTCAAAGTGTTTATGATTATAAAACATATTTTGTTAACACTTTGAGGATTTTCCATTTTCAGAAATACTCCCCCTTCACATGTGCTCATGGGTTTTTAAGTTAAATTTGCACATGTTCGATGGAGTTCGCACTATTGAATTGATTAGTTCTCAGTGAACATGACCGCTCCGAGACACGCTTACATCACTGGTTAGACCAGCTTGAAATTATTACCCATCCTGGTCATATTCAAGGAGAATTTCTCGAAACGGTACACTCTACTTAGATAAGTCCTATTCGAGACACAATTACATCACTGGTTAGACCAACTTGAAATTAATACCCGTCCAGGACAAGTCCTTTCGATTACAGACAGTTTAAGTTTCGTCAATTCGTTGGTTAAATCTAAGGCGAGCTCATACGAGATTTCACACATATGTTACCATATTTTAATCACATTTTATTTTCTCCCCCTCAAAATAGCATATGGATGTTGTTTTTGAAGAACATTTTGATTAAAATATGCTTTTTGAGGTTTGTGGGAAGAACTTATCGTTTTGAACAAAGATTGTTTCAAATACTCCCCCTTAATAAGTGAAATTACTTTTTGAGGTTTTGATACGAGAGGGAATACTTGTTCTATTGAGCAGAATTATGAAAAACTTAAGAAATTTGATTAATTCTACTCAAAAGTAAGAAGCTTTCGCTGCTTAGGATTGAGGCACTGAAGCGTACCTCAGGTTCATTTCTTTACAAAGAACGGGTTTTGCACTGTTATGTGTGCACAAGCCATAATGTTTTTCAAGCAAAAACAATCAAAAGAATACCCCAAGTCTTACATCAATCAATGTTTTTAAAGATAGTGAACACTGGATTAGGTCATTGAAAATTTCTGATAGGGAATGATGGTCTGCCTCCAACATAGCTTTCCAGCCTCCGCATCTGATCTCTGAGTACAAGCCTCTTCTCAATCTTCAGAATGAATTGACGAACTTCTCACATTTGAGTAGTCGTCCACCTGCTAGTCTTATACAGCTCCCGATCTCTGAACCGAATGACTAGTCCGTCTCGAACCTTCTTGAGTGTGTGGTCGCAGAACTTGTGAACTTCTTTGAATCCCATGAAACAGTTGATGCTGTGATCACTTTTGTAGACAAAACCAAAGGTTGGATCTTTCTTCAGGGTATACTGAGGTTCTTTGTTGATCTTTGGAAGGTATAGAAGTGGTGAGGTTACGTTTAGCTTCCTTTGATAGCTCTCGACCCCAAGTTGCAAGTTTTCAACGTGTTCCTGAATGATCTTTCTTCTGATGTAGTAGAGCAATGAAGTGTTGAATGCGTACTGAAGATCAGTTGAGAAATGATGCATCTTCCCTTGAACTTTGATGAGATACATATCTTCAAGATTGTTAAGGTTCAAATCAGGGAAGTCTGCTTCTGAGAATGAGTAAATCTTCTGATCATGTCTTCTAACCCTGATTTTATGTAGAAAGGTATAATCATACTTCTTTTTTGCTTCAATGCTAACCACGCCAATTATTATGAGATCGCTCATCACTGGAGTTGGAGACTTTTTCGTAAGTTTGCTTTTGTACCAGGTTCTCCTTTTCTCATACCAGTGGTAGATTTCCAGATGCGCATCTTGATCGTACAGTACTTTGTTTGTAATGAAGATTCTTGTTGTTGTTTCTTCGATGGCCGATTGTAGATATCTTGCAGCAGGAATCAAGGTTATTGACGTTGCATACTTAGGTTGACACTTGCTGCCGTGTACAAGAAGTTCCAGATCGTTGTTGAAGAAGAAGCTGTAGGGAATAGCAGAATGATCAGAAGTTCTAATTACTGGCAGAGGCTTTGTCCAATCCGTAAAGTATGGTTCTTTATGTTGAGAAGTATTATCAATCACATACGTGTCTGGATTTGTCCAACTGATATCATTCAACTTTGCAAGTGATATTCGAGCTCAGCTACACTTGAGGATCGAACTTTCAGCAAGTTGAATGCATCATTTTTTATACGATGAAGTTCTCCTTTAGTAAGTTTCTTGATTCGTTGATCACGTTTGAGTTTTTGTGTGAACTCAAGTGTACGTCCTTCAATCATGGAGTCGTCGTCGACATATGGTTGAGTACTGACGAGTTTATCAAACCACTGGTTTCCCTCATTCGCGTCATCTTTAAGCCATGTGACAACCTTAGGTTGTTTGTTCATTGACTTCTTTCCTTTCTTAGACGTTTTAGCTTTCGACTTTGGGGGAGAGTCTGGTTGATATTGTGGTTATTGAAAGTCGTCCTCATCATTGTACTCAAAATGATGTTCGGTTGCCTTTGGACCGGTTTCAGATTGCTTTGGCGGTTGGTTGGCTGTTGTTGTGGTTGCTGATGGGTTAACAGGTTCTTTGTGTTGAGAAGAAGAACCACTGACATTCCTTGGTTTCTTAGCTTGTGAGTTCGGATTAGGGTCTTCATCTTCTCTTGGTCGTTTTCCTTTATCAGCATCGGCTTTGCATGACTCCTTTGAGATATTAGACTGGATAGCATCAGAAATTGCAATTTGTTCAGGAGTCGGTGTTGTAAGACTTGACAATCTATCAAACAATTGTATCTGTAGTTCTTCAAGTGTTGGTTCCTTTGGCTTTGATGGTTGGGTTTGTAGGACGAGTGGAACTGTAGCGACAACATTTTTTAGAAGACCGTCGATGTTTGGATCGAGATATTCTTTGACTTTCTTGGATGTGATTCTAAGCAAATATTTTTTCAAGTATTATTCCATATTTCCCTTGATAGCAGTGAACATCTTATCCTGAACGTCATCGGAGAGGAACTCATCAATTTGATCTTTTGTGCTTTAGAGCTCGTTCACTTGTCTAACAAGACAGGTAACCATATTTGTCAAAGTTTCGATCTAGTCTAGAAGCTTGTTATGTTTCTTTATTCGTGCTCGCTTAACGGCTTGTTTTACCTTCATTGATGCTTGTGAGACCAAAGGATTTATTGGTTTCTTGATGGATTTGCTTGTGGATGCTATATGTGTTGGTGGTGGAAATGAATGAGTTGAAGACTCAAAGATATTTTCTTTAATGGCTTTGTCTTTTGGTGAGGTTGGTGGAGAATCTGGAGATGTGTCATCAGGACTTGGAGGAGATGTTGGAGTTGTCTATATGTAGTTTTCACTAACTCCTCCTGCTCTTTCCGTTTCTTCTCCTCCTCTTCCTTAGCTTTCTTAGCTAGCTCCATCTCTTCAGCAGCCTTTTGCACATCTTCATCTGTCACAAACTCCATATTGTCATCATTGTCTTCATTATCCATAATAAAGTCATCAGTGTGATGAAATTCTTGCTGGTCATCTTCAGTGGCCATCTCGGTGTCTCCTTCCTTACCGGGTTGATTAACCGGATCAGAGGAGACAATCTTTGAAGAACCTTCACCCTCACTAGGTCGATTAACCGGAAGAGGTTGGGAAACATCACCAGCATGTCCTGACCCACCGGGTTGATTAACCGGAATGATGAGGGTTTGAACAGTAGGAGAGGTACTCTCCTTTGACTTCTTCTTAAATTTCTTCGTGTCTGCCACCTCGGTTTCCATATCACCTCCTTGGGTCTAATCATCACAAAAATCTTTTTCAATGTCTTCATCCATTTTCTTCTTTTCATCATGCATTTTCTTCCTTCTCCTCTCTTCATCAGATGCAAGTGTCTCAAGACTGGCTTCCTGAGCAATTTTGGTAGCAATTTCTTCTCTGTAGATCACTGGTTCATCATCGGTTTCAGTCTTAGAACCAGATTCCTCTTCTTCTACAATATGTTCTTCTTCTGGCTCAGGCTTAGCAACTTTTGCAGGCACATATCTTTTCTTTAGTTTTGGCGGTGCAGTTTCTTTTGCTTTATTGTGCTTTCCGTGCTTCCAGTTTTGCTACCGCGTTTGCTTTGGGTTTTGACTTCAGAGGGTTCAACTTCATAGTGAAGGAAGCCTACCCTTCCAACCTTGAATGTTTCATCATACTTCTTATAAGCAAGTGTTTTCTGGATTTTGTCGATAAGAAAAGAGTCAGGAAGTCTCATCCCTTATTTGCGAGTGCTTCCTTTCGGAATGTAGATTTTGTTGACTGTTTTATCCATTGTGAATAGATGCTTCTCTTGATCATCTAGACGACGAGGGATGTCTTCATTGTCATCAAGGAGATGGTGGATGAGTAACTTGGTGAATCTGACAAAAGGAATCTTGGTGAATGGAGTGAGGTGATGACTCTGGATCTGAAAGACTATGTCTTCCCAGATAAGTTGAGCATTAATCAACATCGTTCTTGCAGCTTCCACTAACGTCCTATTGCGTCTTTCAACAACCCCTTTCTGTTCTGTACTTCTTGCAACGGATGTTTAATGTTCAATTCCTACTTCTTCAAAATACGCTCGAAGAGTTTGATTCTTGAATTCAGTGTCGTTGTCTGTTCTAACTTTTCTGACCGTATTACGAAGCTGAACTTATATTTTCTTGAGAAAGGTGATGATCATAGAAGGAGCTTGATCTTTACTTCTGAGAAAATAAACCCAAGTCCATTTGGAGTAGTCATCAACGATTACAAGAATGTAGCATTTGCCCGTTAATTGTCTGCACGCGCATCGGGCCACACAAATCCATGTGAAGTAGTTGTAGAACATGATCAGTACTGGGTTCTGTTTTTTAGGGAAAGTGTGCACGAGTGTTTTTTTCTTGTTCACATTCTGGACATAAGTGATCTTTGAAAAAACGGAATCGTGGTAGACCGTCGACTAGCTTGTGACGTGAAAGTTCAGTCATGGTTTTGAAGTTCAAATGAGAAAGTTGTTTGTGCCATAACCATGATTTTGTCGAAGTTGCTTTGGAGAGCAGACATATTGGAGAAGAAGCAATCATATCAGATATTGAGATTGTGTAAAGACTAGTTCCACGAGTGCCTGACATTAGATCATTTCCTTGTAAATCATGAACGAAGCATGTTTTCTCCCTAAATTCTACTTCCAAATCCCCATCACAGAATTGCCCGACTGAGAAAAGATTGTGACCAAGGCCTTCGATATAATACACACGACTAATTTCGATGTTGCCATTGACGTAATCTCCATAGCCCATGATAGCAGCAAAGTGATCGTTCCCGAATCTGACAGTGCCAATGAACTTTGAAACAAAGTTTACTAACAGTTTGAGATTGCCTGTCATATGTCGGGTACAACCGCTATCAACGATCCATAGAACGATTTGGATCACCTGCATCACACGAAGACGACGAAGGTGGAATAATGGTAAGGGTGGAACCCAAAAAATTTGTGGGTTCCGTTAGGTTAGAAGAACACACATTAACAATTTTAGGTATCCATTTAAAACTAGGTGTCCTTTGTAACCAACGTTGCCATGTCCAACTATTTCGTGCTTTTGTCTTAGTGAATTCGCTAGGTGATTGCACTATCTTAGGATTTGTATTTGCAACTATCGGAGTATCTAAGGCATTTTGAGAAACTACAACTAGCGGTTTTCCTAGCACAGACTTAGAAGTATTAGTGGGCCTAGAGGTATTGCCAGCTGTAACTTTCCTATTACGAGATAAAAGAGATTTTGTAACACATTTCGTATGATTACCAGATAACATGCTTTTTTGATAGAAAACACAAGAAGCAGTAACATTTAAAACATTCAAAGTCTGAGTGTAATACCCGAAATTCTTAAACTTGCAAAATGACCAAATTACCCTTGAACTTGAAATTTTCAATTATTAATTAATTAAAACGCCAAATAAATCCCAAACTCTATGAAATTAATATCATATGAAGTGAAATAATTTGTACTTGAACATTTTAACATTTTACATGTCATAAAAATATTTGTAATATAAATATAATAATGTAATGGATGAAATTAATTATTTATATATATTATGTTATATTTTCCTAAATTAAAATTAAATAAATATAGGATAAATACTAAAAATAATGGGAGATAATTAGGAAACAGATTTTTATCTTAATCATGATAGCTTGGACCGAAATATATCCCCCCTCCTATAAACCCACAAAATTATATATATATTCCATATTATGAAAACCCTAAATCGATCCAAAATACACACAAAAACCCCATTCGATTCCCACAAAATTCCTGGAGCTGGTCTAGTATTTTTCGTGGGTTCTCCTGAGTGCAAAGAAGATTAGAAAAATAGAGGTTCAATTCTAGGAAGCTTGGTTCATGTGCTTTTGATTTTTCTTGCTCGATAAACCCTACCGAGAGGTATAATTTTCTGCAGCTTGTTCGATTGTTTTTAATTCCTTCTGATATTTTTCTAAGCTTGTTCATGTCCTATATAATCAGTATAAATTAGCCAAAACATCCCATGCAAGCTAGGTTGGTCGCTAGAAATTATTCGAATCATATAAACCCTAATCGCATATAAAATCTTAAATCGACTTGAACATTTTCCTGGGCAGTAACTATAATTTTTCCTGGTCTCATTTGAGTCTAACAACACAAGAAAAATACAACTTGGATTTATAGAAGCTTGTAGCACTGTTTGTCGAATTTATTTGCAAACCGGATTTAAAAAGAAGGGTTTTAAAAATAAAGAATGGATCGTGCATACTAGGGTTAGGATTTTTGGATGAACTTGAGTTATTTTGTAACACCCCAACCCGACAAGGGTAAAGGTATCACACTAATGGTTTCATATCAAATCAAAACAAAGCATACATTACAGTAATACAAGGAATCTTAAAGGTTACAAATGAGATTACAAGGAAATACAAAATTTACAAAGGAATAAATACTATGTATGAAGATATAAGTTCTTCTAGTCATCTCTACTTCAAAATAACTATCAGAGTCTTCTAAGTCCAAAAGTCTCTTCTCTCAAACCCAGCTTCCAACTAAAAACCTGCCGCATGGAAAGAAATGCGGCTGAGCTTAAAAAGCTCAGTGAACAGATACATAGGCATAGCAATGATAATAAAACAGAACTGAAGTATAGTGCACTGGGAAATATCATAAGGTATAAACAAAGAGAATAATAGAAAGGAAATATAGGATAGTCATCTACCACGAGCCCAGAACTCAAAGTCATAATCTCAACATCATAATCTCAAAGTCATAATCTCACAATCAGAGGGGATACCTCATAGGCAACCAGATAATATGAGGGGTGTCCTCATGTATCATAATAGTGGAGTGATCAGCTCCCAGAAAATGTGAAAGGCATGTATTGCACACAGTACCAGTCACCTCAAAGTCATAACTCAAAGTCATAGTTAAATCCACTAAACATACAAATCTAGGATTGCAATCCATACGCCCCCAAACTCAAAGTCATCTCAAAATCATAATCTCAAAGTCATAATGGCCATATCATAATATAAGAGGGACGGTGTGAGAAATCACTCACCCACACATGAGTCATGCCAGTGGTGCATCACAGACATGGCCAGGTTACCTTCCTGGCTAGGTAACATAAAATGGCTCGGGTATCAAACTAAGAGTCAGGTCTCAATGTCATAACAAAAGGTCATATATCAAAAGGTGCATCTCAAAGTCATATCAAAAGAAGTATCAAAGGTTCACTCAAAGGGAACATAGCAAAGGCTTGGGAAATCTTAACTGAATCATAACTCAAAATCAATGTATAGAATATCAGAACCCTTACTGAAAAAGGGCAGAGTATTGGTACCTTATTCCAAAGCAAACACAAACCCAGAAATGGATGACACAGAGTGAATCAGGACCTCTCTTCTTCACACCTAGAGGGGTAGACAAGAATTACAAACCCTTCCATTTTAAGTAACTTTCCATATTTAACCGGTTTCCAAATTTAGTAAGTTTCCATTTTTAGAAGGTTTCCATAATTAACAGGGTTCCAATATTCTCATTAATATTCACAAACTATTCAGAGTTTCCTTTTAGCTTTTAGATTTCCCAAATTACTCTTTTAGTCCTTTAGGTTTCATAATTTACACTTTATACCCCTTTACTTATCAAAGTTACAAAATGAAATCCTAGATTTACATAGTTTACATCTTAACCCCTCTCATTAGTTTATTAACACATCAAGCATTTTATTTTCCAAGATTACAGAGTGTACCCTCAAATTAACCTATTATACGAATTATACCCTCAAGTTTCATGATTTACAACTTATAACCCTTAGTTTTGGAAAATAACAATTTACACCCTTTTTACATGTCTTTACAGCTTTCAAATATTATCTGGACCCGTTTTAAATAATTTATAAACCATATTAAACCTTCGAAATAAAATCTATAAAAATTCACAGACGTTCCCCAGGGTCTTTATTATTTTATGTAATTTTTCCAGATTTTATTAAGTTTTCTAGGTACGAACTAAAAATCCTTTTTCCCAACCTGTTCCAGAACCGGATTAATTAAAAACACTCGACCATTTTTCATCTGATTTCCCAGTCTAGAAAATTTATAAAATTCTAAAAAAATTCCAGTAATTAGATAACATGTGATATATTACTCAGCTCAAAGGAAACATCCTAATTCGTTATGGTTTGAAAATGATAAATGAAAAACCAGGACTGTTTTTCCAGACTCTACAAATCCGATCAGACACATAATTTTAAAAAAATCGAAAAGTAACCTTCCAGGACTCCAAAAATTACAAACTAAATTTTTCCAGGTAGCCACTTCATTGAACTTAGTTTTAGACTCAAAAACCATCACAATACCCGTCCACATTATTTAGTTACAGCCGGTTAAAGTCGAGCAAAGTTCCAGATCAGAAGCAGTTATCACAGAATCATATATATACTTAGGGTTTCTTCATCCCGTTCATTAATTTTCGACACCAAACGATTTTAGGTGAGTCCACAACATATTTAGGTTGATTATTACAGGCCTTAACATATTCAAAACGAATTAAATCCATTACATAGCTCCTGGGTCGATCCATATATATATTAGTTTTTAGGGTTTTTGGTTTATGATTTTATGTGACTTATTATGTGATCTATCATTCGATTAAACACAAGAACTTGAACAAAGATTGAACAAAAAAGATACAATACCCTCGTAGACCACGAAGAACATGGAAACAAGAGATCAAGTCACCACACGAATGGTTTCTCCTCTTCCTTTTGATCGACAGCAGCAGAAAAATCATAAGGACAAGCAAGTTTGATTAGTTTTTGATTCCTTAACTTCAAAGGGATCATAGTATGGATAACATGGTTACCTTAGAATGGATGAGACACCAATTAGGATCAAGATTATGCCTCCTTTGGTGGTGTTTAAGGCTCGACACAGCAGCAACAAGAGAAGGCATCCGGAACTTTTGATGTAGGGAGTTTTTAGGGTTTATTTTATGTTCGGTTTGTGTTTTTGGAAGAAGAAAAGAGATAGGTATGATATTAAATGGGAATTGCCGAGTAAGGAGGAGGGGATGGGCCTAATTTTTGGCTCAAAGGATTGGACCAAATCACATTGTGATATGATTGAAAGTTTCTATAATTAACTTGTATTTTCATTATCAAATTGATTTAATTTGTGTATCTCTTATATAATTCGGCTAGGAGTGATAAAGAAAAGTCCAAGGCAACATTTTAATGTGTTATATGTAGCTTAGTATGATTTCGTTTCATAAGTTATTAGTTTACCAAGCTTCGGAATCAACTCGGTGCATTAAGGACTTGCTATGCCGAAGTTTTAGATTGTAGAGGCATTTTGGTCTTTTCCTGCTATGTTAAGTTTTTGGGTTTTACATATTTAATATGTATTTAAGGATATATAATGATTGCCAATGATTGGGTAGGTTAGGGTTAAGTTTTGGGTGATTTTATGCATATGTCGATTTGGTTTTTAAAACTTAAGGGGTTGTTTTGTAACTTTATAAACTTGAGGGATATTTTTGTAACATGTTTTAGGGCTGGGGTAACATGTATAAATTATAATATAAGGGTCTTATGTGTAAGATTTGAGTATTAGAAGGTTTAAAAGGTAATATACTTAATTATATAAATCGATTTGTAAAATTATATAATTGAGGGACTTGTTTTGTAATTTAAGAAAATAGAAGGTCCATTCGTATAAAATTTTATTTGAGGGGTCTAAAGTGTAACTTTGAGTAATTAAGGGCTTAATGTGTAATTATAAACATTGTAAGGGTTAAATTGTATTTTAATAAACTATAGGGTTTAAATTGTAAATTAAATTATATTAAGGGTCTAATTGGTAAATTGTTAACATTAAAGGACTAGAGTTGTGATTATGGGAAACTATTGGGTTAAAAAGAATAACTTAGAATATTACACTTTAAACCTTTGTCTTTTACATATTTACATTTAAAACCCTAAGAATATGGAAAGTTGTCATAATTAACCTTAAACTATTATAACTTGATATAATGAACCCTAATTGCATAATAATACTTAAATTAATGACTTAACCTAAATTTAGATATTTACATCTTTCTAAAAATGGAAACTTACTTAAAAGGGAAAGATAACTAAAGATCATTTGTAATTCTATCTTCTACTCCTTAGGTTCGAGGAAGGAGTAATTTGATCCTTGTCATTGCTATTCTTGAGTTCTGCTAATAAGGTACAGATATTCTGCCCTTCTTGTAAGGTGCCTTCGTTATCTTGATCTCTGGTTTTGATTCGTTTAGGATTCCCCAAAGCCATTGCTATGTTTTCCCTTGTATAGTGAACCTTATGATTTGAACCTTTGCTTTGAACCCTTGCCTTGATCTTTTGCCTTGAACCTTTTTCTTGAACCTTGCCTTGAACCTTGCTATGAACCTTGATATGAACCTTGCCATGAACCTGGACTTGAACCTTGATTACTTGATATTATAACTGAATGAGGAAAACCTTTTAAATTATTTATGAAATGTTTATGAAAACTATTTTTAAAACTATCTTTATGAAAACTATTTTTGAAAACCATTTTTCTGAAAACCATTTTAAAGATCATTTTTACGAAAACCATTATTGAATGGATTGTTTTTAAATGATTTAAATTGAACCTTTACTATAAACCTTTGTTATGATCTCTTGTCTTGACCCTTGACCTGAACCTTGATAAACTTGGATTAGAAACTTGACTTGAATCTTGATACATTGATATGAACCCCTTGATATATGATTTGACTTGAACTTGAACTTGAAACATGATACTTGATACTTGACCTTGACTCACAGTTTGAGACTATGAGCCATACTAGGCATGAGGGTTTCATGTCCTTGTCATTGATGCACTAATGACTTGACTTTTGAGTAGGAAAGTGATTACCTATCCCGTCCCTGCCATTGACTTGATATTTGACTTGTACACGTAGATGAAGACATTGTGGCAGCCTACAGGGGCGTATGGATGCATCCTAGATTTGTATTGTACATGACTTGACTTACTTGTATTGTTTAGTGACATGGTGGGTGTGTGCGATACACGTCATTCACTCTTGGGAGCTCATGACTCCAACCCTTGGAGGTATCCCCTCATATTATACTTGGCATACCGAGGTCACCCCTCCGTATACATGTATACTTGTTTACTTGATTTGATTTGATCTGGGCTCGTAGTGGATTACTGTTACTGTTACCCTATAACCTATGTTTGACTTGATACTTGACTTGACTTGATTTGACTTGGGCTTGTGGTGGGTTATGGTATCCTTTACACCTATCTATTGTAACCAATTCTTGATAACCTTTTTTCCATTTTCTTTCCTACTCCTGTCACACCTTGAAATGTTTCACTTACTTCACTACCCTTTATTACTGCTTTGTTATCGTTATATCTGTTCACTGAGCTCTCGTAGCTCAGCCGCATTTCCTTTTCCTGCGGCAGGTTTTAGTTTGGAAGCTGGGTTTGAGTGGAGAGTACTTGGGCATTAGAAGACTTTATTAGCTATTGAAGATGACTAGAAGAACCTTAAATTAGACGTAGAAGATATTGAATTGTAACCTTGTAGTTTCAGATTTTTCCTTTGTAACCCTTGAATTCTATTGTATTATTAATGTCAAATGCTTGTGTTTGTTCTGATATGAAACCATCGTTGTGACATCTTTACCCTTGTCGGGTTGGGGTGTTACAATTTATGGTATCAGAGACCAGGCTGACGACTTGTAATACATTTACCCTGTCCTGTGTGTTTAGGACCATTAGGCTTTCACTGTAGGAACATAGGAGAACACCTTGAGGACTTACTTTAGGATTCACTGATATGAACTTAAGTTTTGACCGGTGAGGAATGGGTAGACTATAAGGTATTTGTTAGGTATCACTACTTCCGCATTACTCTGATTCGTGCCTTGCTATGACATTTGCTTTTGTTGACCTCTGAGACCGTAGAAGTTCTAGGTGGATTAAGATAGGTTATTGTTGCGACTTGAGATAAAGTATGATCATCATGAAGGCATATTTATGTGGTGCTGGTATTATGAACGTGATAATACTTACACCATATAACGTGCCCTCATTGTGGCCTTAGGATATCTTGGGAAGTATCTAAGAAGTTTAGAATTTGATACCTGATGGACTATCCGTAATTAGTGAGACTTTAGATTCATCCTACCTGTTCGTGTACTCTGCCCTTGTTCAATAGATGTTTGGACAAGTTTGGACTCTCGTTTTGCATTCTATTGATTTCAGTTATAAATCTCGAACTCTTATAGAGCTCTTTACTGTTGACACAGTTAAGTTGATTTCAAATCTTGTTCGCATTCCGTATGAGTTTCCGTTCTATTGCCTTTCCGTTTCCTTGCAAATTTCGAGGACGAAATTTTTTTTAGAGGGGAAGAAGTTGTAATACCCGAAATTCTTAAACTTGCAAAATGACCAAATTACCCTTGAACTTGAAATTTTCAATTATTAATTAATTATAACGCCAAATAAATCCCAAACTCTATGAAATTAATATCATATGAAGTGAAATAATTTGTACTTGAACATTTTAACATTTTACATGTCATAAAAATATTTGTAGTATAAATATAATAATGTAATGGATGAAATTAATTATTTATATATATTATGTTATATTTTCCTAAATTAAAATTAAATTAATATAGGATAAATACTAAAAATAATGGGAGATAATTAGGAAATAGATTTTTATCTTAATCATGATAGCTTGGACCGAAATATATTCCCCCTCCTATAAACCCACGAAATTATATATATATTCCATATTATGAAAACCCTAAATCGATCCAAAATACACACAAAAACCCCATTCGATTCCCACAAAATTCCTGGAGCTGGTCTAGTATTTTTCGTGGGTTCTCATGAGTGCAAAGAAGATTAGAAAAATAGAGGTTCAATTCTAGGAAGCTTGGTTCGTGTGCTTTTGATTTTTCTTGCTCGATAAACCCTACCGAGAGGTATAATTTTCTGCAGCTTGTTCGATTGTTTTTAATTCCTTCTGATATTTTTCTAAGCTTGTTCATGTCCTATATAATCAGTATAAATTATCCAAAACATCCCATGCAAGCTAGGTTGGTCGCTAGAAATTATTCGAATCATATAAACCCTAATCGCATATAAAATCTTAAATCGATTTGAACATTTTCCTGGGCAGTAACTATAATTTTTCCTGGTCTCATATGAGTCTAACAACACAAGAAAAATACAACTTGGATTTATAGAAGCTTGTAGCATTGTTTGTCGAATTTATTTGCAAACCGGATTTAAAAAGAAGGGTTTTAAAAATAAAGAATGGATCGTGCATACTAGGGTTAGGATTTTTGGATGAACTTGAGTTATTTAATATGTATTTAAGGATATATAATGATTGCCAATGACTGGGTAGGTTAGGGTTAAGTTTTGGGTGATTTTATGCATATGTCGATTTGGTTTTTAAAACTTAAGGGGTTGTTTTGTAACTTTATAAACTTGAGGGATATTTTTGTAACATGTTTTTGGGCTGGGGTAACATGTATAAATTATAATATAAGGGTCTTATGTGTAAGATTTGAGTATTAGAAGGTTTAAAAGGTAATATACTTAATTATATAAATCGATTTGTAAAATTATATAATTGAGGGACTTGTTTTGTAATTTAAGAAAATAGAAGGTCCATTCGTATAAAATTTTATTTGAGGGGTCTAAAGTGTAACTTTGAGTAATTAAGGGCTTAATGTGTAATTATAAACATTGTAAGGGTTAAATTGTATTTTAATAAACTATAGGGTTTAAATTGTAAATTAAATTATATTAAGGGTCTAATTGGTAAATTGTTAACATTAAAGGACTAGAGTTGTGATTATGGGAAACTATTGGGTTAAAAAGAATAACTTAGAATATTACACTTTAAACCTTTGTCTTTTACATATTTACATTTAAAACCCTAGAATATGGAAAGTTGTCATAATTAACCTTAAACTATTATAACTTGATATAATGAACCCTAATTGCATAATAATACTTAAATTAATGACTTAACCTAAATTTATGATATTTACATCTTTCTAAAAATGGAAACTTACTTAAAAGGGAAAGATAACTAAAGATCATTTGTAATTCTATCTTCTACTCCTTAGGTTCGAGGAAGGAGTAATTTGATCCTTGTCATTGCTATTCTTGAGTTCTGCTAATAAGGTACAGATATTCTGCCCTTCTTGTAAGGTGCCTTCGTTATCTTGATCTCTTGTTTTGATTCGTTTAGGATTCCCCAAAGCCATTGCTATGTTTTCCCTTGTATAGTGAACCTTAGATTTGAACCTTTGCTTTGAACCCTTGCCTTGATCTTTTGCCTTGAACCTTTTTCTTGAACCTTGCCTTGAACCTTGCTATGAACCTTGATATGAACCTTGCCATGAACCTGGACTTGAACCTTGATTACTTGATATTATAACTGAATGAGGAAAACCTTTTAAATTATTTATGAAATGTTTTATGAAAACTATTTTTAAAACTATCTTTATGAAAACTATTTTTGAAAACCATTTTTCTGAAAACCATTTTAAAGATCATTTTTACGAAAACCATTATTGAAGGATTGTTTTTAAATGATTTAAATTGAACCTTTACTATAAACCTTTGTTATGATCTCTTGTCTTGACCCTTGACCTGAACCTTGATAAACTTGGATTAGAAACTTGACTTGAATCTTGATACATTGATATGAACCCCTTGATATATGATTTGACTTGAACTTGAACTTGAAACATGATACTTGATACTTGACCTTGACCCACAGTTTGAGACTATGAGCCATACTAGGCATGAGGGTTTCATGTCCTTGTCATTGATGCACTAATGACTTGACTTTTGGGTAGGAAAGTGATGACCTATCCCGTCCCTGCCATTGACTTGATATTTGACTTGTACACGTAGATGAAGACATTGTGGCAGCCTACAGGGGCGTATGGATGCATCCTAGATTTGTATTGTACATGACTTGACTTACTTGTATTGTTTAGTGACATGATGGGTGTGTGCGATACACGTCATTCACTCTTGGGAGCTCATGACTCCAACCCTTGGAGGTATCCCCTCATATTATACTTGGCATACCGAGGTCACCCCTCCGTATACATGTATACTTGTTTACTTGATTTGATTTGATCTGGGCTCGTAGTGGATTACTGTTACTGTTACCCTATAACCTATGTTTGACTTGATACTTGACTTGACTTGATTTGACTTGGGCTTGTGGTGGGTTATGGTATCCTTTACACCTATCTATTGTAACCAATTCTTGATAACCTTTTTCCATTTTCTTTCCTACTCCTGTCACACCTTGAAATGTTTCACTTACTTCACTACCCTTTATTACTGCTTTGTTATCGTTATATCTGTTCACTGAGCTCTCGTAGCTCAGCCGCATTTCCTTTTCCTGCGGCAGGTTTTAGTTTGGAAGCTGGGTTTGAGTGGAGAGTACTTGGGCATTAGAAGACTTTATTAGCTATTGAAGATGACTAGAAGAACCTTAAATTAGACGTAGAAGATATTGAATTGTAACCTTGTAGTTTCAGATTTTTCCTTTGTAACCCTTGAATTCTATTGTATTATTAATGTCAAATGCTTGTGTTTGTTCTGATATGAAGCCATCGTTGTGACATCTTTACCCTTGTCGGGTTGGGGTGTTACACTGAGCATTCATTACATCGATGTTAGAATTACAAGTTTTTAAGTTCGAATCTAAATCAGAAGCAACATGCGTTTTATTCAAATTCCTAAGTTGATCTTTTACTTCTGGGGCTTCTAGTTTCCCGCTTCTATGTTGCCAGATCCTATTCTTCCATTTGTTGCTCTTACGCTTTGATCTGCTAATGCTAGTAGTGGTGACTATTCCTGTAGAAGTGGAAGGAATCAAATTAGTGGTCTGATTTGTGTTAGTAACGTTCTACCTAGATGTGGTTTCTAGCTTGTACATTCCTGTTGCCATTACATTTGTGTTAACAGATTTTTCTTTTTCTTGTAATTGGAGTTTCTCTTGTAATTCAATGATGATGTGTTTCTGATCCTGTAGTCTCATATCAAGTTCTCTATTTAAGAGAACAGTGGTTTCACGGTCTTTCCTACAGTCAGCGTTTTCTTTCAAAAGTTGAGACCGAGTCTTTTTCAAAGAGTCATAAATTGTTTTGTATTCATTTTTTAAATTCTCAATTTCTTTTTCATATTTGAGCACTTGACATTATAAGATTGTGTTCTCATCATCAAGATTTTCAACTTTTGAGGACAAATTGTTTTCAAAACCCAAATTTTCTTTTTGGTGTTGTAAGGCTAATTCAAAATCAATGTTTTGAGCCTCATACCATTGAAGTTTCTGTTTTAGTTGAAAAATCTCTTTTGAAAGTTGACTCTGAACATCATCATTTTGTTAAATGATTCTCATATTATCAGCTTTTAAAATCTCAATCTCGTTTATCAACTTTTCAGCCTCAGAATTATGGTCAGTAATAAGCACAGAATTACAAGACTCATAAATAGAATTCATGATCACCGAGATAATGTCAGAACTGAGAACATCTTCCAAGAGTCGATCTGCTTCATTTTGAAGATTTTTGTTTCGACGTTTTTGTTTGGAAATTGAATTTTCAGTTGTATTGAAAATGTTCATCATAGATGACACTTCATTTTGTAGTTCCCGTTCCTAGTGTGTTGCACAAAGACGCAAATGTTGGACATGAGGTAAAAATTGTGTTTGAAAAATTTGTCTCTGTTCTTTTGCATAAGCATATTGAAAAGTTGAAACAGTTATCTCATAATTACGTTCAATTTCTTGTTCCAAAAATTTAATGTCTTCCATAAACGTGTCAAAATAGCGTAGTACAAGGCAACGTTTTGGTAATGGTTGAATTTCACCAGAGGATGGTAAAGGGCCATTTATTTGTGCAACTGGTTTAACGGGACTAACATCAGAAGTAGATTCATGAATTTGAGTGATAAACCAAGGTTGTTCTATTTTTTTCTTTTGAGGAACAAAAGTGTCAAAAATATGAGGCAATTTTGAGTAATCAAATGGTTTATTAAACTTAACATTGCTCATTTTTTATCGACGCTCGTCTTCCTATTCGTGTTCTTCCTCACAGTTATATACAACAACACGCATAATTGAATCATCAAATAAATGTTCTGCACTATACAACTTCGGATTTTCCTTGAGTACTCTGTTTAGAAAATGTGGTTTATCATCACCAAGAGCAAAACCATAACCTTGGGGATTTTGCTTTAAAGTAAACTTTTGAATTGTTGTTACAGACTCACCAGTTTTGTAAACAACTTTTTGAAACTCTTTTAATTTTCTTTCCAAATCTACGATTTCATCAAGATAAGAATCAATTCGTTTCCTAGACACTTGTTTATGTTCAGAAAAACTAGCTTGACAAGTTGACAATTCTGTTTTTGTTTTTGAAAGTTCAGAATTGAGATGTTCAACTTGTTGTTTGAATTCAATTTTTTCTTGTTCCATTTGAGAAACCAAGTTATTTTTGGAAGCGACTAACTCTCGTAATTGATGTTGTAACTCTTGTTCTTTGACGTACGCATTTTGAAAATCAACTTCAAAACTTTGTTCTCGTTTAACTTGTGTTTCAAAATTATTGAGTTGTGTTTTAGAGCACTCAAGATCCGCAGTTAATGATGCAATTGTGGCTTTTAACATACGGTTGATTTCATTACATTTCTTAACTTGGGATTGGGTGGTCATAAGCAAGGTCATAAGTTCTGGATCTGGATCAGACGAAGATTCAATATGTTCAAGTTGATCATTGTTATGGTCCTCAATTGGAACACCAAATGTAACAACAGGGTTAATTTGATCATCTTCTTGAAGAGTTAGCAATAAATCGTCTTGAATAAATTGCTGCTTGTCTGACGCAGATGCA
Organism: Artemisia tridentata subsp. tridentata; assembly: GCA_021014915.2. Taxonomy (NCBI): domain Eukaryota; kingdom Viridiplantae; phylum Streptophyta; class Magnoliopsida; order Asterales; family Asteraceae; genus Artemisia; species Artemisia tridentata. Next base: position 297,834,364 of record CP139505.1, on the reverse strand, counting down.
GATGGAGATACCAGTTCATGTATGAGACATATATTTGGATCGGGTACCTGAGACAACCCATCAGTATCATAGACTGGGCCTGTGTCACTCATGTGAAGTTCCTACATGTTTGCCATCAACATAACTGCTGCATTAGCTTCCATGTCTTCCACATCATCATCTGAGTAAGCATTTGCCATGAAACAGTTTTCTTTGTCAATGAGATTTCCACTAGCTTTGTCCTTAAGTGCAAGAAGTAATGCTTGTTTGTGAAAAACACTGCCTTTGGTTCTTGGTTTTGGACATGCATTAGTCAGATGACCCTTGCCATTACAGTTGTAGCACCTGATTCCTGTATTCGCATTTGATGAATTTCCAGTTTCAACAATTTCAACCCTTCTTTGAGAAGCACCTGTATTGTTCCTATTTCCACCAGCTGTGTTAAAAACTTGTCCATTTCCTGAATTACCCGCGTAACCTCCAGAGCCCATCTGACATCCATAAGTACGATTCTGTACTTCCACCCATCCATCTTGTATAATAGCTTGATTCCTTGTGTTAAATGAAGTACGGAGACGATTGTTGGATTTGTTTGAGAATTTGCTGAAGGCTCGAGCAATGAGAGCAAATCCTTGATTCAGTGAGTTGAATGCATCGTCGTCCTCATCATTTGTTTGTGTGTAGAACATGGAATCTGAGTTGTTGTATGGAACTAGTTGAGTGTCAGTTGATTGATGTAATGAATCATATGGAACGATTTGGGTTGAAGGTGATTGTTGAGGGTAAGCAGGGTGATTAGGTGGTGGATATGGAGCACAATAGGATTGAGCCATAAGTGCTAATGAATTTGAAGGTGTAAGCATGCCACGCATAGCTCGATCTTTGTCGACCTCGGTTTGATGGTGCTTCAGATAGTCATACAACAATCCATACTTCGCATTATGAAGATTGTTGGCATGACGAACAAACGTAACATACTTTTGCCAATCAGGACCTAGACAATTAAGAAACTTCGTGTTGATTGCAATCTTTGGCAAGATGATGTTGTGTATGTCCAAGTCATTAATGATGTTTGTGAAATGATGATAATAAGACTCAAGTGTCTCCCCTGGATCAATCATGAACATTTCATATTCGAGATAAAGTTTGGATTCCATGTCTTCTTGGTTAACTTTAGTGCCTTCCATCAAGAGATGTACATATTCCCGCATGTCCTTTGCAGTTTTCTGAGCATCAACGCTTCGGAGAATTGGATTAGGTATACCCAGAGCAATATACTCCATTGCAAGTTCATCAGCTTTACAGTGAAGAATTTGTTCTACTGTTAGTTGATTCTCAGGAAGGGTGGTAACAGTTTCAGGTCTTGGAGGAATGGCTTGTGGATCTTCAGGAACAGTTGTTGTTAGCATCTGGAAAGGACCTTCAAGTATAACCTTCTTCAGATATTTTCCATGAGGTTTTCGGAGTTCGATAAACCTAAAGAATCGACTTTCCCATTAAACATAATTTCCTGGAGTGAGCATTGGAGGTCTTTCAAGTGATCCAACTTCATGAATTGATTGTTGGCTACTGATTGCCGCATACATTTGAGCAAACCAATATGGTTCTTTAGATGGAGGAGGAAATGTAGTTAATGATTGCATTGTAAATTGTGGTGGAAGGTATGATTGTTGTTGAGGGAATTGTTGTTGTGGAAAGAATGGTTGTGGTTGCATGGGTTGCAGTTGCTGAGGATATGGGTGTTGTTGAGGATACTGCTGTTGCTAAGGATACTGCTGTTGCTGAGAATAATGTTGTTGCTGAGGATACTGCTGAGGAAAGTAGTTGAAATAAGGTGGTTGAGACATGATTGTGATTGTTTAACTTGTGTTTTGTTAAAAGGGATCTTTTGAAGACAATTGAGAAGTGTGTTATGGTAGATGAAGTTTGGTTTTGGTTGATTAGGAATTTAGATAAGTAATGTTCACTTTCAATTTCGATAATTACTATTCACTTAGAGTCCAATTTGCGATAAACACAGTTCACTTTCAATTTCGATAAGCACTGTTCACTGATAGTCCAATTGTGATAAACACAGTTCACTGGCTGATGAAATGCGATGATTGTTTTTCCAATTGCGATGGATTTGATGAATTGCGATGGAACTTGAACTTCAAATGAATTGCGATGAGAGTTGTAATTTCGATAGCAAGTTTGCAATTTCGATGAGTTATTGCAATTGCGATGACAATTTGCAATTTCGATAAGTTATTGCAATTGCGATGACAATGTGCAATTTCGATAGTATCTCACTAACTTATACAAGATAGGAGATTTCCACAAAGTCGAAGTATATTTACAAGCTTATACAAGCTAGGAATATACTGAGTAAACCGTGAATCGTGATGAAGAGCTTTTGATGAATTGCGATAAACCCTTGATGTGAATTGCGATAAACCCTCAAGTGTGAATTGCGATGAACCCTTAAGTGTGAATTTCGATGAACCCTTAACTTGAGTTGCGATAAAAGTACAGTTTTCAAAAGTCTCGTTTTTTCAATGAAAAACAACTTTTAAAACAGTTTCGATTGATCAATAACCTTTAAAAACTCCTAAATAATAAGAAAGTTTAAATCCTTAATGTTGTAAAAGAAATTTGAGCAATTTCGATAAGGTGTAAGTAAGTAAAACGATGAGAAAAAACTAGTGTAAAGTGAAAAGAACTTAACATTTTTACTCTAAATCAAACTCCAAAACACTATAGAATCTTTAACACTTTACAAGCACAAAGGAGAAGTGCTAGAAATGAGATTTTGACACAAAACCAAATCGTACAAAAAGAAAAAATGCGAACTACTCTTAAATACACTACCCAACGATCTTTTGGCGATTGATACTGTAACACCCCAACCCGAGAAGGGTCTAAGTGTAACATTATGGTGTCAATCAGAACATATAAACGCAAGCAGAAGACTTCTTATTATATACTAAGTCAAGGATTACAAGAACTTACGAAATATAATCCAAACAATAATCTAAATACAATACATATCCAAAGCATAATGTCTACAATCATAACTCCAATAATGGAATCTAATCAAGGGTAGGTCCTCTATCTTTTACTCTCAACACTTGTAACACCCCAACCCGATAAGGGTAGAAGTATTACGTTATGGTGACATATCAAAGCAAACACAAGCATATGACTAAATAATACAAAATGAATTTCAAATGTTACAAAGGAAGAATTTGAAAATACAATGTTACAAAGGGAATAATAATAATTTCTAAGTTCTACAATTGTAAACATTCTAATCATCTCTAATCCAGAATAGCTAGTAAGGTCTTCTAAGTCCAAAGTACTCTCCACCCATACCCAGCTTCCAAACTAAAACCTGCCGCAGGAAAATAAATGCGGCTGAGCTTAAAAAGCCCAGTGAACAGATATATATACAATATAACATAACGGTAAATGAGCATAAGCAACGAAGGAAATAAGAATACAAACGAAAAAGCATAATCATGAAAGAGAACAAAATCAAGAGTGCATGAGAACTGAACAAGAAATGAATCAAGAAATGAAATGAAAACAAAGGGGGTTCATAAAAGGATGTGCCATAAGAACTCCATACATAAACAGACAAATCATACTAAAGCATAACAAGTATACGAAGAGGGGAGACCTCTAAGTAAATAAAATAAAAGTGTGAGAAGGAGTGCAAGGCACACACCACCTGGTCACCATAATCACGTAAAACATAAAACCTAGGATGCATCCATACACTCCCTAACATAAGTATGTATGTTAGTACTAGACTAAGCACACATAAGGTTGGCCAATAGTGATCGCAATAAAATACATATACATAAGGGGGAACGTCGTAGATCTATCACACCTCTACGGGGGTGTCATGTCTAAGGTGCCATCAAAGACATGGTCCTAGTACCTCTAGAACTAGTTAAGCTCAGGCACGGAATATCATATCATACACAATCAAAACTAGCATGGCAAGAGAAACAAGATAGTAACTAAAATAAGCATGGCAAACATAAGCATAGCATGGCAGAGACATTTAAATTAAATGTCAGAGTGAACAATAAGGATAACAATTATACAATGAATGTCATGAGTCAAATGAGGGATTCATATCAGACATATGATCTCAAAGGTTCATAATCCAAGGTTCGAAAACAAATGGTTCATAGATGGTTCAATTCAAAGAATTCTATCATATGTTCATTTAAAGAGATTTTTTCTTAATAATAGTTTTCATAAAAATGATCTTTAAAACGGTTTTCATAAAGGTAGTCTTTAAAAGTTGTTTTCATAAAAGTTTAGTAAAATTTCATATAAAAGTGGTATCGCATCGTTCATAAACATCACTTTAAAATTAGTTTTTCTCAAAGCATTTCCATGATAAAATTTAGAAAAGTTTTCACATCCAGTTACAAAATCAAATGAACCTTCTAAGCATCAAGTGATTCGAATACTTATGTCATAGGGTCATAATGACGAATGTCAAATGGATCATGAAGAACAAATCAAAGTATAAGGGAACATAGCAATGGCTTAGGGAATCCTAATGAATCAAGATCAAGATAGTCATGAGAACGAAAGCACCCTTACTGAAAAAGGGTAGAATATCTGTACCTTAGACCGCAAGTGAAAACACAACTAGAAACGAAAAGATCGGAAGTAAACTCCATCTTCAGCGAATCTACACGAATTATAAGTTTACTTATAAGTTTTCATAGTTTCTTAATCATATAGGTTTCATTTAAGCTTTCTTTCCATTTTAGGTAACTTTCCATATTTAGTAACTTAAGGTTCATAATGCCATTTACATAAGTTTAGGGTTCATAGTGTAGTTTTCATAAGTTTTAGGGTTCATTATGCAATTGTAACAAGTTTAGGGGTTTTAGTGTCATTATGGTAAGATTAGGGTATGAAATGTAAATATCATAAGGTTACAAGGTTTAACAAGTTAAGTCCTTTTAGTTTAGAAAAATAACAATTTAGACCTTTTTTTTTTTTTTGGAAAATAACACATAGCACCCTTTTTAATCCTTTTACACTCTTAACAGATTTTACATATGAACTGGTCACTTTTTAAGATTTTATGAACCATATTAGAACTTCGAAATAAAATCCACAAAATTTCACAGACGTACCTCAATGTCTTAAGTATTTTAAATAATTTTTCCAGATTTTATTAGCTAGTATAAGTACAAATGAAAAATCTATTTTCACAACATGTTCCCAAATCATATCTGATGAAACACCCAAAAAGTTTTTATTTCGTTACCTCATCCAGAAAATTTATAAAAATCTACAAAAATTCCATTAATTACTATACATATGAAATATCATTCTTGTGAAAGGGAATCTTCTAATTCGACATGGTTTGCAAATTAAAAATCAAAGACCCGGACTGTTTTTCCAGACATATGAATTCAGTTTGACACTTGAATTTCTAAAAATCAAAATGTTGCCTTCCCTACCTTTAAAAATTACAAGGTTAATTTTCCCAGAAAGCTATTTTCTTAAATTTAGTTCTAGACTCTAATAACACCCAAAAACACGTCACCATAATTTAGTTACAATCGATTAAAGTCGGACTAATTTTCCTGATCTTTAGCAGTTTCATGATCTTATGTAATCTTTTAGGGTTTTGATATTCTAATGATTATATCTTGACACAAAATGATTATTGTTGAGTTAGAACACATCTAGGTCGATTCTTTCATAGTTTTTAACATGTTCATATCAATTAAATTCAGATTAATATACATAAGCCGATTCATAATAAATCTTTATGGTTGTTATTTTATGTGAATCTTATTCTTATTATCATATGAGATTATATTTCGACAAGAACACAAGATGAATTGAATATGACAAGGATTTAAACATGAAAGGATGATACAAAATACCCTCGTAGCGTGATCAAACACAAGAACACCATACAAACGAATCACTTCTCCTTCCTTCTTCTTCTTTGGTTCGCACGGCAGTAAAACAAAAGGAAAATGGGTCGATTAGGGTTTTGCAAGAATTCCAAATAGGTTAACATGATGAGAATGAGATTACCTTTGATAAGAATGAACAAGAACACAACCAAAAACCTTCCCTTGGCTGCTGTTATGGATCGAACAAGAGAGACAAAGGGGAGAGCCGAATTTTAGAGTGAGAGGAAATTAAGGTTTAGTGATTTTCGGTTATAGGGATAAATGGGAAAACCGTGTGATTGATTTGGTGTATTTAGGGAATGAATAAATCTTCATAATGGGCTAAATCAATTTTTATTAGGTGCATGATTATCTCTTCTTGTTTCTATACATGGGCCGAAATTTTTAAGGCATATGACACATACAATGTCGCCTAGCTTAGGATTAGATGTAGGGATTTTATTTTGTACATTTAAATGTATAATGTAAATTTTTCATTTGGTAGTTTAATCCATTAGGTAACTTATAACTTATATTAGGTTAAGGACACTTAATGTTACTTATATGATTTTCATAAGTTCTTAAAATTTAAATTTGAGGGCATTTTTGTCATTTCGGATTGTTTTAAATTTTGAGGTTTTACAATTCTTCCCCTCTAAAAAAAATTTCGTCCTCGAAAATTGAAGTGAAACAAAACGGAAATACAAAGGACCAGGAACAGAAATGCGAATGACTTATCTCTCATGACTCTATCTTGTTGATCAAAATAGCTTCGGATTCTTCAGAAAGGACATACCATACTGAATCCAGATCAAAAGAATAATATACCAAACGTAATAAATGATAATCGTATTCTCTCGGGAGAGATACAGGAAATACGTAGGATTTGACAGGTATATCGCCGTGGAATTTTATTAGACAAATTAGATGGGAACGTACAGGAGACAGATTGTTAGATAACATTAAACGGCCGAAAACTCTACAACGGAACCTAATATTCTTATCGGAAGTATAGAGGTCAGCAAACGCGTGTCGAGGATCCAAACGTATCAGATCGTATAACGGTGAAGGCAAATTACGCGTATAGGTAGAATGAACCTAAAGTCTCACTAATGAAGATAATCTCGAACAGCTATCAGAAATTCTAAGGCTTCTAAAGGCACTCCTCGAAATATCCTATGATCACAATAAGTGCATGTTATATGATGTAAGTATTATCACGTTGATCAGGCGTCATAATTCTGGCATCATATAAATATGCCCTCATGATGGTCATACTTTATCTCAAGTCGTAAACAAAACAACTTATCTTAATCCACCTAGTCCTTCTACAGTCTCAGAGGTCATCAAAATCAAACAACATAACTAAGAGGAGAACGAACTACTCGTAAGAGTAACGGAAGTCCCAGAATGTCTATCAGAATTTAGGTACGTCGTTAATAGCGTTAATCCTTCATCACTCACCAAAACCAACTCAGCCAATATAAGTGGCTGCTTCAAAATCCGGCCATTCCTAAAAATAAATCTCAAGATTCCTTCCACAATTCGCCAAAACCATCATCTAACATACGCAGAATGAACACAGAACAGAATTACTAATAGAGGACCTAAATCATTTAAAGGATCTTATCATCCGGCAACGGAAACTTAAGTAGGTTAAGAGGAGGTGAACTACGTCATCAATTGCTTCATCCTTCACAGAATCAACTCTTCCAAACACAAATGTTTGCTTTAAAGTTCATCCACCCAAAAACAGGATCTCGAATCCCTTCCATCCGCAAATCTGCTTCTGTTCAATTCATCTTGGTACAACTAAAATGATAGAGAAGCAAGACTGCGTGTCTTCGATAGGTTTTCTAGCACAGTTCAAAATTCGCCAACTCAAATTCATTCTTCTTCTATATCCGCCACCGCCTTCGTCTTGCAAGAAATATTTTCCAATCTTCAAGGTGAACTCAGCTGCTGTCAACTCCAGGTTACGTGCTTGAATCGCCTTCTACGGTCTGGTCGTCTCGATGCCCGACTGGAATCTCCACGTACTGCACGAAATACAATCGAGATCTTTCTCAGTTTCTCTCTTCTTCTCATATGCTCCTTCCATAGTAATGCCTGTCGCGAACATCTTCTACTACTCTTCTATAAGGTTTTTAACTCTGATAACGATCTTAAATCTTAGTCCATTCTGTGGAAAATTCTGTCATCGCAGGATACCTGCTACAATCTCTGAACGCCAATCAAACATACTCTTCCATAACAACGAGTCATACCACTTAACACGAAAGTGATCTACATGTTCCTCTTTCGTCTCTGAGCACAAACACACTGTCATACTATGACATTTGTCCAAATACTCGCGAAAACATGATTCTTTTAGCCAATACAATTGGCATCGTTTAAAATTCATAATAATCACAACAAGTACGAAAACAGCTTCAGGAATCGTTTTAGGGAAATTTCATATCCACTTCACATCACCAATCTTCCTCTTCACGAATAAAACTGAAATGCTTCGCGGGGGTTACTCTCAGTTAGTCGACTCTCTTCTTAGAAGTTCTTTCGGATTCTTCTTCAATCCTTCAAACTTGGATGAGGCCGTCAGATACGGAGTTTCAAAGATAGGTCAAATCAAACATTGATACGCGGAAAGGGATAATGATTACGGATAGTGATACGGTTAAGTTCACGATAGTCGATAAGCCGCCGCATACTTCCCTCTTTCTTCTTCATAAACCAACAGGAGCATCTAAATAGAAACACTGGATGAACAAAATCATATTCCATTTAGCTCCTTCAATTTCTCAACTTCTATAGAATCATGGTTCGGCAACTGGGATCAGTTCAATGCCAACTCTATTTCCCAAGCAAGAGGGAATCCCAAGAGGTTCATCAGAGAACATCGGACAAATTTTTGTACAACAAAATACTTCCAATGCCAGAGCTTTCTAAAGGTGGATACAAATAGGTGTCAGGAGAAATTTGACAATCAAATGAGATCGAAATATGTGCTTTCACAGCAACATTAATATTAACAAATTTAAGTGGTTGAGAGTCATCAAAGCAAAAGAAAACTAGATTGTTAAAGGTCACACATCAGATACGGTAGTCTATGGTAGCTTTATGAGGAATCAGCCAATCCATAACCAAAAGACCTCAAAATCAAATATATCAAAAGTAAATGGATTAGTAGAACGAATACGGTCGTCAAGCCAGACGGGTAGTTCATATATCAAGGTCAAGTACATGGTTCATCAAGGTGTTGAGTTAGACAAGCGAACAGTTCGAAATGTTGGAAATTCTATTTAGCTTCTTAGCATAAGTGGCAGGTCGGGTGAGCATCACAAGAAATACGAACATCGTATAACTGTCAAAAGTGAGATGTATGGAATATTAGTTATCAGCATCATCATGCTCAGTTAATAATTTCGTACTGAGATAGTATTTGCATCATATCCTTCCAAAGTAACTGGTTGGCAGACAAGGTTCATCATTCAAAGGGAGGGAACAAAACTTCCTATATCCGTGGTTAATAATTACCAGGGTTCTCATAGGAGTAGTAATGAATTTTGCAGGACTGAGTAGTATCAAATGATACATTTATATCCATCATAAGTAATGAATTTATAGAATGTGTCAAACACATTAGGGTTAAATGATCTTCGGAATGGTCGGAAAGGTATCAAACTGTTTATCAAACAGATCGGAAGTGGAGATCAAAATCAGGAAGTGAAACTTAAATGGTGCAAGGTATTCATGTAGTTCTTGAGGAATTCCAACTTACTTGGTTACTAAGCTTAAGTTGCAAAACTTTCTAGCTTCTGAAACAAATGTTCTTACAAGGCTTAGCTAAAGGCAAATGCACGAATCAGAGTAATGCGGAAGCAATGCTACTTACATAGATGTCCTAGTCTACCCATTCCTCACTGGTAATAACTTAAGTTCCTATGGGGAAATCCTAAAGCAAATTCTCAAAGGTTGTCTTATGAGCGCCTACAGTGGAAACTTAATGGTCCAAACTTCACAGGCCAAGGGTAAATGTATTACAAGTCGCAGCCTGTCTCTCTGATACCATAACTGTAACACCTCAACCCGATAAGGGTAGAAGTATTACGTTATGGTGACATATCAAAGCAAACACAAGCATATGATTAAATAACACAAAATGAATTTCAAAGGTTACAAAGAAAGAATTTGAAAATACAAGGTTACAAAGGGAATAATAATAATTTCTAAGTTCTACAATTGTAAACGTTCTAATCATCTCTAATGCAGAATAGCTAGTAAGGTCTTCTAAGTCCAAAGTACTCTCCACCCATACCCAGCTTCCAAACTAAAACCTGCCGCAGGAAAAAAAATGCGGCTGAGCTTAAAAAGCCCAGTGAACAGATATATATATAATATAACATAACGGTAAATGAGCATAAGCAATGAAGGAAATAAGAATACAAACGAAAAAGCATAATCCTGAAAGAGAACAAAATCAAGAGTACATGAGAACTGAACAAGAAATGAATCAAGAAATGAAATGAATACAAAGGAGGGTTCATAAAAGGATGTGCCATAAGAACTCCATACACAAACAGACAAATCATACTAAAGCATAACAAGTATACGACGAGGGGAGACCTCTAAGTAAATAAAATAAAAGTGTGAGAAAGAGTGCAAGGCACACACCACCTGGTCACCATAATCACGTAAAACATAAAACCTAGGATGCATCCATACGCTCCCTAACATAAATATGTATGTTAGTACTAGACTAAGCACACATAAGGTTGGCCAATAGTGATCGCGATAAAATACATATACATAAGGGGGAACGCCGTAGATCTATCACACCTCTACAGGGGTGTCATGTCTAAGGTGCCACCAAAGACATGGTCCTAGTACCTCTAGAACTAGTTAAGCTCAGGCACGAAATATCATATCATATACAATCAAAACTAGCATGGCAAGAGAAACAAGATAGTAACTCAAATAAGCATGGCAAACATAAGCATAGCATGGCAGAGACATTTAAATTAAATGTCAGAGTGAACAATAAGGATAACAATTATACAATGAATGTCATGAGTTAAATGAGGGATTCATATCAGACATAGAATCTCAAAGGTTCATAATCAAAGGTTCGAAAATCAAATGGTTCATAGCAAGGTTCAATTCAAAGGTTTCTATCAAATGTTCATTTAAAGAGATTTTTTTTTAATAATAGTTTTCATAAAAATGATCTTTAAAACGGTTTTCATAAAGGTAGTCTTTAAAAGTTGTTTTCATAAAAGTTTAGTAAAATTTCATATAAAAGTGGTATCGCATCGTTCATAAACATCACTTTAAAATTAGTTTTTCTCAAAGCATTTCCATGATAAAATTTAGAAAAGTTTTCACATCCAGTTACAAAATCAAATGAACCTACTAAGCATCAAGTGATTCGAATACTTATGTCATAGGGTCATAATGACGAATGTCAAATGGATCATGAAGAACAAATCAAAGTATAAGGGAACATAGCAATGGCTTAGGGAATCCTAATGAATCAAGATCAAGATAGTCATGAGAACGAAAGCACCCTTACTGAAAAAGGGTAGAATATCTGTACCTTAGACCGCAAGTGAAAACACAACTAGAAACGAAAAGATCGGAAGTAAACTCCATCTTCAGCGAATCTACACGAATATAAGTTTACTTATAATTTTTCATAGTTTCTTAATCATATAGGTTTCATTTAAGCTTTCTTTCCATTTTAGGTAACTTTCCATATTTAGTAACTTAAGGTTCATAATGTCATTTACATAAGTTTAGGGTTCATAGTGTAGTTTTCATAAGTCTTAGGGTTCATTATGCAATTGTAACAAGTTTAGGGGTTTTAGTGTCATTATGGTAAGATTAGGGTAGAAAAATAAGGTTAAAAGGTTTAACAAGTTAAGTCCTTTTAGCTTAGAAAAATAACAATTTAGACCCTTTTTTTTGGAAAATAACACATAGCACCCTTTTTAATCCTTTTACACTCTTAACAGATTTTACATATGAACTGGTCACTTTTTAAGATTTTATGAACCATATTAGACCTTCGAAATAAAATCCACAAAATTTCACAGACGTACCTCAATGTCTTAAGTATTTTAAATAATTTTTCCAGATTTTATTAGCTAGTATAAGTACGAATGAAAAATCCATTTTCACAACATGTTCCCAAATCGTATCTGATGAAACACCCGAAAAGTTTTTATTTCGTTACCTCATCTAGAAAATTTATAAAAATCTACAAAAATTCCATTAATTACTAGACATAAGAAATATCATTCCTGTAAAAGGGAATCATCTAATTCGACATGATTTTCAAAGTAAAAATCAAAGACCCGAACAGTTTTTCCAGACATACGAATTCAGTTTGACACTTGAATTTCTAAAAATCAAAATGTTGCCTTCCCGACCTCTAAAAATTACAAGGTTAATTTTTCTAGAAAGCTATTTTCTTAAATTTAGTTCTAGACTCCAAAAACACCCAAAAACACGTTACCATAATTTAGTTACAATCAATTAAAGTCGGACTAATTTTCCTGAGCAGTAGCAGTTTCATGATCTTAGGTAATCTTTTAGGGTTTTGATATTCTAATGATTATATCTTGACACAAAATGATTATTGTTAAGTTAGAACACATCTAGGTCGATTCTTACATAGTTTTTAACATGTTCATATCAATTAAATTCAGATTCATATACATAAGCCGATTCATAATAAATCTTTAAGGTTGTTATTTTATGTGAATCTTATTCTTATTATCATATGCGATTATATTTCGACAAGAACACAAGATGAATTGAATATGAAAAGGATTTAAACATGAAAGGATGATACAAAATACCCTCGTAGCGTGATCAAACACAAGAACACCACACGAACGAATCACTTCTCCTTCCTTCTTCTTCTTTGGTTCGCACGGCAGAAAAACAAAAGGAAAATGGGTCGATTAGGGTTTTGCAAGAATTCCAAATAGGTTAACATAATGAGAATGAGATTACCTTTGATAAGAATGAACAAGAACACAACCAAAAACCTTCCCTTGGCTGCTGCTATGGATCGAACAAGAGAGAGAAAGGGGAGAGCCGAATTTTAGAGTGAGAGGAAATTAGGGTTTAGTGATTTTTGGTTATAGGGATAAATGGGAAAACCGTGTGATTGATTTGGTGTATTTAGGGAATGAATAAATCTTCATAATGGGCTAAATCAATTTTAATTAGGTGCATGATTATCTCTTCTTGTTTCTATACATGGGCCGAAATTTTTAAGGCATATGACACATACAATGTCGCCTAGCTTAGGATTAGATGTAGGGATTTTATTTTGTACATTTAAATGTATAATTTAAAGTTTTCATTTGGTAGTTTAATCCATTAGGTAACTTATAACTTATATTAGGTTAAGGACACTTAATGTTACTTATATGATTTTCATAAGTTTTTAAAATTTAAATTTGAGGGCATTTTTGTCATTTCGGATTGTTTTAAATTTTGGGGTTTTACAACACTCATGCCCAGCATCCCACTTATAACCTGCCGCTGAGAAAAGAAAATGCGACTGAGCTAATGCTCAGTGAACAGATATAAGCAAATGAAAGGTAATAAGCGTATACGAAATGAATAAGCGAATGAATCCAAGAGAACCTGCTAAACAAGATGTCAAACAAAATATGGAACATATGAAAGGGATCAAAACATAATAATGAATTTAAAGTGGATATCAATATCAAAGAAAATGTCCAACAAAACATATAGCAAATTGTACATGGAGTAACTAGCTCAATGTACCAAATAGTGAAATGGGGTGTATTGCACATACTCAAGTCCATTCACAAACATATATCATAACTGAACAAAGTACCTAGGATGCATCCATGCGCTCCCTTCAAAACAAATATACATATGCCAGTTCTAGACTAAACATACATACAATAAACATGGGTCAGGTGCGCCATATATACAGCTATATAAACAAATGGGAACGCTTTGGACAAAAACACACCTCCACAGATAGTGTAAATACCATTGGTGCATCAATGGCACGGTCATGGACTCCCCATGACTGGCTACAAATATGGGCAACATAATAGGCATAGTACATGCAATGTAATGATAAGGGGAAATTATAAATTATCCAACTTAGATAATAGCTATATGAATAGAATATAGCATGAAACGAACAATCAAACGAATACTTAACAAATACGGATCAAAGCATATCAAATAACAAATATCAAGAAATCAATGAGTCATGAGAAATCCTTAAGGATAGAATACAACCAGATTATGTAATTATGAAAATTATTTAAATGTTGTTTTCATGAAAGTATTCTTTTAAAAGCCATTTTCATAAGAGTCATTAAACCTTCATATAAAAAGTGGTGTTAACTCGTATTCATAGAAATCATTTTAAAAATAGTATTTCTCAAAACCATCATTAAAATATATATTCGAAAAGGTTTTTCATACAAGTCATAATATCTAATGGATTACAAAATATCAAAGGATTCAAATGCGAATATTGAAGTCACGAACGAATCAAACCATATCATAATGAAACGAGTCATGAGAAAAACCCTTACTGAAAAAGGGCATAATATCTGTACCTTATGAAATTAAAATCAAATGAAAAAGAACACAAGGAAAGGTGGATCACTCCTTCTTCACCGAATCTACACGAATTATAATCATATATTACTTATACGCTTATTTAATATCATAACGGATTTTAAGTACTTATTAGCTCATTCATTAATGTGTTTTAGGGTTTCACATGTGGAATAGTAAGTATTCATAACATATGTTTAAAAGTATCTCTGATTGGTTTTCAAATGAATTTAGCGTCAAAACATATTTAATGGGATTAGGTTACACCAAAACCGTAACTCATAACATATTTCATATTTTATCACGTTCAAGCCCCTTTGTTTATGAATTTAAAACCACACTTATATACTTACTGAGGTGCTCAAATAATTATAATAGATACTTATACATGTTAGGTAATTACTATAATTTTTCTAGATTTTATTTCAAAGGGCAAGTATCCAAACAAAAATCATTTTCCCCAGACCTGTCCAGAAAGTGCACTGTAGGTATACCCCGAAAGTTTGTATTTAATTAACCCATTTTAACCTTTCAAAAAAATCCACAAAAATTCCAGTAAGTCTTATACATCTTAAAAATCCTCCCTATCAAATGAGACCTTTTAATTCTTTATGGTTTGAAAACTAAAAATCAAAAATAGCGACTGAAATCCAGACATCCAAAACACAGTTTTGACACTTAATCTTGTAAAAATCAAAAGACCTTCTACCCGACCTCCAATGGCTATAAAACTTAATATCCAGAGAGCACACATCCTAAACTAAGTTTTAGACTCAAGAGTCACACAAAAATACATTAGCATCATTAGTTTAGACCCCGTTCAATTTGACTCAAATATGGATGATGAACTCAAATAAGTACATTTTATTATCATCATTTATCCTATTTATTTGACTTGTTTTATTATATTATATATGAGAATTGATACGTTAATGTTTACTTTTGTAATTCTCAGGTAAAAACAAGTATTATGTGAAACTTGGCGATTTTGGACTAATTATGGAGCAAAACAAGCAAGATGTTAAGAGTCTACTGAAATGTACAAGATCAAGATCATTCTGCTCCAGATACGCCGCAACATACTTATTACATACGGCGCATCACTATCAAGATTTCACAAGTGACAATCCAAGACGGCAAAGGACATGCGCCGCATAGAGAAATGGAGTTACGCCGCATCTTAAGGCGGTGTACGAATATTCCTGAATATATTAATCTTGGACCCCACGCGAAGTTAAGTCAATGCGCCGCATCTACTTATTCTATGCGCCGCATCTAACCCTCAGACAGAAACTATAAATACCCCAAGGTCAGACGAATTTCGAGAGTTTTTTTGAGAGGTTGAACAGTGCGAGATACCAGACGAATTCAGACGTATTAGCAGCACAAGACACACCTTGAACGAAGATACAAGAGCTGTAAGAAGGTCCTGCATGTATTCAATTCATTAAGTAGTTTCATGGGCACCCCTTAAAATTGCTTTCCCATTAATTAAAGTTTATATGTTGATGTCTTTGGTGACTTTTATTAGTGCATTGATAACCTCTGTGTCTAGCTGAGCATTGCTTGGGTCGCCATGCCCCTTCCTCGCCTATCTATTCTAGCGTATACGAAACGTGGGCATCACAAATGCTCAATATTCTAGGATAGTGGGATAGACATAAGTGATCATTAAGGGTTTACTCGCCGATAAGATTAGAGCCAACGAGAAAGGGTTAATTATATACACTTCATATAAAACTAGCAATAAAACAAGTGACAAGCTACTTAATTATCAGGACAGGTCTTCTTATTGTCTCAAGTATCTATCTGTGTACGTGTGTGCTAATCGCTAATTCGTGTTCATTAGTTTAATTTTCTATTTAATCATAACCAAACCATGCCAGTCTCTCAGGCTGAACCCCCTTGCGTTAGATTAGGTTGTACAGCTAACTTAAGATATTAAAATACTGATTAGAATAACTAGATAATACGTTCCACTCTTAGTGATCGACACTCTACTTACCATTATATTCATACAGACCGGGTACACTGCTCGTTAAAGTGTGTGTTTTATTGATAAGTCGGCTAAATATAAATTTAAAACTTGAGTAGGCATTAATACTGCTAAAACCACAACGACATCACGTGCGCACCAAGTCTTTGGCGCCGCTACCGTGGATATAAAAGAATTAAAGCAATACACACGCACATCAAGTTTTTGGCGCCGTTGCCGGGGAGTGAATTGTTATTATCTGTTAATTTGATTAGTATTTTAATTAGGTTTTCTTTTTAATTTTTAGATTCTAACCGCTAACTCTGTTATATATTAGTTAAATTGCATTCATTGTATTATTTGCATATTTTCTGTTTTGTGTGTTATTTGTTTTCTTTAATTTTTGTTTCTTTTTGTTTGTTTTTATTTTTTTGTTTTTGTTTTTCTATTTTTCTGCATTCTGCTATCGTTGTACTGTGCTGATTCAAACGATACGGCGCATCTGTTTTCACAGATACGGCGTATTGCGTTTAATTTTTATAAAAAACAACGCGTTTAATAAATTCGATACGACGCATCTTTCCCCAAGATACGGCGTATTCTGTTTTTAATAAGAAATTTTTCTAAACCCTAACGCCATACGACGCATCTGTTTTAACAGATACGGCGTATTGTCTATTTAAATTAAAAACAGTTTTCGAATTATTAAACAGATACGACGCATCGATTTTTATCGATACGGCGCATCTACTTAATCAAAAATCTTGTATTTTGAAACGTAACGAAAATACGGCGCATTAGCTTTTGTTAATACGACGCATTTAATTTTAATAAATATAATCGATTTTTGATAATTAAAACTGATACGGCGCATTCTAAAATTATAAGCGGCGTATCTGCTTTCTGAATAAAAGTCTGATTAAATTTTAACGTAATAAGATACGGCGTATCCAACTTTTTGGATACGGCGCATCGTCTACAGATATCAGCAAATTTTATTTTACTTTGATTGTTTCACTCTTCTTTTGCACGAGTAAGTTTTATTTCAGGAAGATGGACGATCCGGATATTACAATGGAAGAATATGTCAAGTTTATAGAGGAAAGAGCCTTGAGCAATAATCAGGTGTATGATTGGAAAAGAGCAAGATATGGTGCACAAGTATTCGAGGATAAAGAACCCACAATGGAAGAATACTTGTTATTGAAGCAGGAAAAGTCAGGGAGAGAAAGAAACAAATTGCCATTTCAACACACTTGGTGTATGTCAAATGATGATGAAGAAGATTCATATACCGTGAAACCAATTCCGGCAATTGTTATTGATAGTACTTTTTCTCCGGAGATTGCACAAGATGATGTGTATACGGAACCCTACGTTGAAGAATATTCTGCAATCGTATTACCACCATTAGACAATCCAACGGATGAAGATGAAAAGTATTCTAATTTTGATTTCGAACCATTTGACGCCATAGTTTATGATGACATACCTCAACCAGATTTTGACCCAACGAGGGATTTTGAAGAAATCTGGGATTACTTATTTAAGGATGAAATTCGGGACGATTATGAGATTGCAAGACCACTAGTTGAAGATGGAGATTCACAAGATGAATTGGAGTCACTTACAACACAAAGTGGTATAAATTTATTTAATATTATTAATCCCGTTACTAATAATCTTGCTAGTTTTCCTAAACAGGTTGCAAAACAAAAAAATGATGAGGTGAAATTTATTACACTACCTATTGAAGCACATGAAGCACCTTTGATCAACCCGTTTTTGGTGGAGCTCGAGGAAGAGTTTGGTGATGAGCTCTTAAACATTGCTATGATTGATGAAGATGATGATTTCGACCCTATGAAGGATATAGATGAACTCGAACTTTTACTTGCCAAAGACCCTTTCTCATCTTCTGCGGAAGTCAAGGGACGCCTTACTACCAAAGAGACTAACCAAGAAGAAAGGAGACTCATTTTTCCTCAACACACTACTCTTTCAGATGGAATGGTCAAGTCATCCAATTTATCAACCAAACCGGGTAAGGATAGGAATGATGTACATATATTGCCAAGGTATGATCTTTATTTATTTCTTCCATCTTTACTAGCAAATTTACACTCTTTTCGTGTTTATTGCTACCATCACCCGCACTTGATCCCAAGTGGGGGGAACAACACCCTATTACACAGTAAATAAGGGTGGAGTCAGGCTCGTGACTCGAACAAAAACAAGCGCTTCATGGGAGGCAACCCATGCTTATCTTTTATTTTATTTTACTTTTCTGTTCTGTGTCGAGTCTGTCAGGCCTGCAGAAGATACGGCGCATCTCAATCCTAATATGCGACGCATCGCCTGCAATGGTCATATCTTATTTAATTTTCTGCATTTTTATTTTTGACTTTAAAACTTTCTATCGGTTTATTTAATGCGGCGCATCCCTGGTTAAGGATGCGACGCATCTTTTATTCAGATTCATATTAATTCCAGGATCGATACGGCGTATCTTCTTCCATAAGATACGGCGTATCGACTGACCTGATGATTTTCATTTTATTTTTTTAGTTTTATTTTTACTAACTACTAATGTATTATGCAAGTTTGAACCTTCTTAACTCAGGTGTGTTAAAGTCTTAATGGTATTATAGATTCCTGCATTTCCTGTGGATACATCATCTATGAAGCTTAAACGTTCTCATCCACAAGAAAGTTGATTTTTGCTCTTATACGAATAATGGAGGATCATACCGAGCAAATCTCAGGGGAGTTTTTCTGTTCTAATTCTTTTATTTTCCAGTTTTTAACCTTTATTACAAACAACGAGGACGTTGTTTAACTTAAGTGGGGGGATTGGAGAATTAGAACACTTACTTGTCCTAAACTTTTTCAAGATATGTTTAAAATGCGATTAATATATCAAAATTTAAAAAAAATTTAGCATGTTTTTGTTTAAAGTCTAAATTACATAGCTGCACACATAACATTATTTTCAAAAAATTGTGAACTTTTCAAAATTCACAAATCTATGAGTGTGTCGGTGACTTGTAAACTTTAGAACTTGGCTTATATATACTATTCGAGACAACCATAATAAGTATTATCTTTATAATTGGAATGACTTGTCTAAATTGGTAAATTTCTAGGATTACACCCAAATAGCCTTTATATGTTATGTGATATTAACTAACTACATTGGTTAGTTAACCCCCTTATAAACCCTTTGTTACTCTCACTTTTAGAGTAAGATACCCCTAGAAAAACACTCAGAGCCATTCCTTTCGTTTCTTACACCTTTGTTATAATGTTTCGTTACACCCTTACACCTTAGCCTACCCTGTAGATTAAAATCCGTGGTTGGTTAATTGCTCTAGGCAAAGTGTGTTTCCTTACATTACATGTGTTCGCGTGCGTAATTCATTATCTTTGGTTGAGTCAGGAAATTGCACAATGCAATTGGTATGAAAGTAAATATTGTATATCTTTGAGTTTATTTTTCGTGTGTTTACTACTTTCACTATTACAGTTATTTCTGAAAGTATGAAAAGTATGGAAAAATTATCCGGAAAAATAGTGATAGAAAAGTTGTGAAATTTTACATATATGTTGGAAAAAAAATCGAAAAAAAAAAAAAAAAAAAAAAAAAAAAAAAAAAAAAAAGGAAAAGTTGGAAGTTTGTTTTAACCAACTTATGTAAAGTTTTGTATTAAGTGGTCGATATCACCACTATTTGTTGTATATTATATTTATGGATTGAATGGGAGTTGGCCGTTATGGGAACGCCAACTAAGGTTATTCTTTGATTGAGATCTTGTTGAGTATAATTCGTGTCTACCTAAAGCGTGTGTTTCAAGTGTTAAAGCGTGAGTTATTCAATGATATGAGTCTTATTCATGGGATGGTTGGGAAAGTAATTTACCACACTTAGGATTTTAATTTATCTGTTTTGTTTATTTTTCATTTTACACCAATTTGTATCCCAAATATTATCCATACCCTACATCATTCTTTATCCAAACCTTTGATTTATTGAGATTAGGAATTTGAGCAATCTTAAGTATCGTAGTCGTGGATTCGGCTATGTATTTATGATTTTGTCACCCTTTTTGATATAATATTATTGGTGAAGATTACTTGGTCCTATCTTTAGCCTATTCGAGTTAAGGATTTGAGCAATTGCAAGTATCGTGGTCGTGGATTCGATCATGTATTTGTGCTTTTGTCGCCTTTTCTGGAATATGAGATCGATAGAGATTAAGAAGGATGATTAACCCTTAACCAACAAACCCTTTTTACCGCTTTAGACTTGTTATTCCTTAGCTTTAGTGGGGGAGATGCGTATACTTGCCAAGCTTATGATAGAATATTCGTCACGACTGGACAGTTAAACGATTAGATTTGCTTTTATCGAAATATTTTATTTTATTTCTAATTCGTTAAGTGTTTGGTTGAGCAATTATGACAAAACTAATACATGCTTAAATATAAAAATAAATCATAATATCTTTTAGGATACATTTTCATAAAATTCATTCTAAGGTTTACTTGGGGACAAGTAAAGTTCAAGTGGGGGGATATTTGATGAACTCAAATAAGTACATTTTATTATCATCATTTATCCTATTTATTTGACTTGTTTTATTATATTATATATGAGAATTGATAAGTTAACGTTTACTTTTGTAATTCTCAGGTAAAAACAAGTATTATGTGAAACTTGGCGATTTTGGACTAATTATGGAGCAAAACAAGCAAGATATTAAGAGTCTACTGAAATGTACAAGATCAAGATCATTCTGCTCCAGATACGCCGCAACATACTTATTACATACGGCGCATCACTATCAAGATTTCACAAGTGACAATCCAAGACGGCAAAGGACATGCGCCGCATAGAGAAATGGAGTTACGCCGCATCTTAAGGCGGTGTACGAATATTCCTGAATATATTAATCTTGGACCCCACGCGAAGTTAAGTCAATGCGCCGCATCTACTTATTCTGTGCGCCGCATCTAACCCTCAGACAGAAACTATAAATACCCCAAGGTCAGACGAATTTCGAGAGTTTTTTGGAGAGGTTGAACAGTGCGAGATACCAGACGAATTCAGACGTATTAGCAGCACAAGACACACCTTGAACGAAGATACAAGAGCTGTAAGAAGGTCCTGCATGTATTCAATTCATTAAGTAGTTTTGTTTTATTGTATTAGTACACTTTAATTCATCAGGATTGATGGGCCGATTCCATGTGACTACGGAAAATCATGGGCACCCCTTAAAATTGCTATCCCATTAATTAAAGTTAATATGTTGATGTCTTTGGTGACTTTTATTAGTGCATTGATAACCTCTGTGTCTAGCTGAGCATTGCTTGGGTCGCCATGCCCCTTCCTCGCCTATCTGTTCTAGCGTATACGAAACGTGGGCATCACAAATGCTCAATATTCTAGGATAGTGGGATAGACATAAGTGATCATTAAGGATTTACTCGCCGATAAGATTAGAGCCAACGAGACAGGGTTAATTATTGATGAACTCAAATAAGTACATTTTATTACCATCATTTATCCTATTTATTTGACTTGTTTTATTATATTATCTGTGAGAATTGATACGTTAATGTTTACTTTTGTAATTCTCAGGTAAAAACAAGTATTATGTGAAACTTGGCGATTTTGGACTAATTATGGAGCAAAACAAGCAAGAAGTTAAGAGTCTACTGAAATGTACAAGATCAAGATCATTCTTCTCCAGATACGCCGCATCTTACTTATTATATACGGCGCATCACTATCAAGATTTCACAACCTACGATCCAAGACAGCAAGGACATGCGCCGCATCTAAGAATGGAGTTATGCCGCATCTTCTGGCGGTGTACGAATATTCCTGAATATATTAATCTTGGACCCCACGCGAAGTTAAGTCAATGCGCCGCATCTACTTATCCTATGCGCCGCATCTAGCCCTCAGACAGAAACTATAAATACCCCAAAGTCAGACGAATTTCGGAGGTTCGACAATTTAGCTAAGTACGAGACAGAAGAAACCTAAGCCGAATTCAGACGAAATAGCAGCACAAGACACACCTTGAACGAAGATACAAGAGCTGTAAGAAGGTCCTGCATGTATTCAATTCATTAAGTAGTTTTATTTTATTGTATTAGTATATTTTAATTGGTCAGGATTGATGGGCTTGTGTCATTGATTTAATCATGCACTTCAACTCCCCTTAAAATTGCTTTCTCATTAATTAAAGTTTATATGTTGATGTCTTTGGTGACTTTTATTAGTGCATTGATAACCTCTGTGTCTAGCTGAGCATTGTTTGGGTCGCCATGCCCCTTCCTCGCCTATTTATTCTATCGCCTATGTATTCAATCGTCTTTAGAAAAGTAGGAAGAAAGATAAATATGATAGTCATAAGTGATCATTAAGGGTTTACTCGCCGATAAGATTAGAGACAACGAGAAAGGAATTAATCTCAGAGCGTTGCATCGAACTATACACTTCATATAAAACTAGCAATAAAACAAGTGACAAGCTACTTAACTATCAGGACAGGTCTTCTTATTGTCTCAAGTATTTATCTGTGTACGTGTGTGCTATTCGCTGATTCGTGCTTATTAGTTTAGTTTATATTTAATCATAATCAAACCGTGCCAGTCTCTCAGGCTGAACCCCCTTGCGTTAGATTAGGTTGTATAGCTAACTTAAGATATTAAAATACTGATTAGAATAACTAGATAATACGTTCCACTCTTAGTGATCGACACTCTACTTACCATTATATTCATACTGATCGGTTACACTGCTCGTTAAAGTGTGTGTGTTATTGATAAGTCGGCTAAATGTAAATTTAAAACTTGAATACTGCTAAAACCACAACGACATACCGTGGGTAAAAATTAGAGCATACGCACACGCGCATCAAGTTTTTGGCGCCGTTGCCGGGGAGTGAATTGTTATTATCTGTTAATTTGATTAGTATTTTAATTAGGTTTTTCTTTTTAATTTTTATTCTAACCGCTAACTCTGTTGTAAATTAGTTAAATTGCATTCATTGTATTTTTTGCATATTTTCTGTTTTTGTGTGTTTTTATTTTTGTTTATTTTCGTTTGTTTTTATTTTTGTTTTTTTTTCTTTTTCTATTTCTTGTATTCTGCTATCGTTGTACTCAGCTAATTCAAACGATACGGCGCATCTATTTTCATAGATACGGCGTATTGCGTTTAATTTTTATAAAATACAACGCGTTTAATAAATTCGATACGACGCATCTTTCCCCAAGATACGGCGTATCTGTTTTTAATAAAAAAAAAATTCTAAGCAATAACGCCATACGACGCATCTGTTTTCACAGATACGGCGTATCTATTATTTTAATTAAAAACAGTTTTCGAATTATTAAACAGATACGACGCATCGATTTTTATCGATACGGCGCATCTACTGAATCAAAAATCTTGTATTTTGAAACATAACGAAAATACGGCGCATTAACTTTTGTTAATACGACGCATTTAATTTTAATTTAGATACGTTGATTTTTGATAATTAATACTGATACGGCGCATTCTAATTTCTAAGCGGCGTATCTATTTTCTGAATAAAGTCTGATTAAATTTTAACGATTATAAGATACGGCGTATCCAACTTTTTGGATACGGCGCATCATCTGCAGATATCAGTTATTTTTATTCTTATATCCGTTTCTAAATTCATTAATTTCTCTTCTAGCGAACAAATCCTACTTACGATTTTACCTATGATGACAGGTTTTGCTATGGAAGACATGTGTTAGGATCTCTGGGAAATAAGAGTTCATTGTTGCTGCCGATAGTGTAAAGTTGGTTCCTGCCGATAGCTTGGTTCCTGCTGAAAGCTCATTGCTGCCGACAGTGTTATCTTGTTTCTGCCGATAGTATTATTCCTGCGGATAGTGTTAGTTGTTATCCGCATATTTAGAATGTTTGTTATGATTTATTTTTAGAAGAGATTGTTGTTAATCTCTTTACACGTTTACTTGTAGAACGGGTTAGGGTTAGGTGATCTTGTTAGTATAAAAGCTAAACCCGTCTATGAGTTTATACACACGCCTTGAACATCTTTCAATATTTAATAAACGATTCTTAGTTCAATAGTTTGATCCATAGAGGATCATTGTTCTCTTAGAGTTTTCTTCTTTATAATACTTGCTGTTTAGTTTCCGCATAAACACTTGTATTGCAGAGGTTCTTGTTTATACCAAGCTCAATCAAGCTCGAAGTACTCGATCCTACAAGTGGTATCAGAGCCAGGTTAGGATCTCTGATAAAGAAGGAAACAGTGTTGAAGTGTGTCTCTCTTGAATCTCTTCACAATGTCACTATCAGGAGATAATTTTGAATTATGCGCAAGGAGGATCAGGAACTTGTTCCACAATAAGTCCTATGAAGAAAAAGAAAATTTGGAAGAATATGCTCTGTTAGGATTCCCATCTCAGGTACAAAGATGTAACTCAGCATGTCAAGAATTGTACTCAACTCTTAATATTGAATATGATGACATGAAATCCAAGTATAATGAATATTTTATTAAGGTACAGGCTTATGACAAAGCAGTTAAAACATTAGAAAAGCAAAAGGTTTGGTTTCAAAAGAATCAGTTAGCATATGAGGAAAAGATAAAGGTTTTAGAAAGGGACTTGAAAAACACCACTAATGAGCTTAAACATTCTGAGTCTCAAAAGGCTAAGATGGTGTTAGAAAAACAGGATGTGCAAACTAAACTAGACAATGCCTTGGGTAGGTTTAATAAATGGAAAGATTCATCTAAAAACCTAAACAAGTTAGTTGATAGTTCTATGTCTACGAAAACAAAAAAGGGTTTAGGGTATGGTAACTTGATAGGGCCACATCAATTATATGACCCTAATGAGTACAGTGTTTTTAACCCTGAACCTGTAGACTATCAAAAACCTGTTAAATATGTGAAAGAAGGTGGAATGAATGCTGTTTCTCCACCTATAAGAGGAGTTTTTATGCCTTCTCCTGTGCACTCTCTCTCTGATATTGACTTAGATGAGTCACAAATGGTTTATGGTAAAAAGTCCAAAGACTTACCTGAATCTAATGATTGTGTTTCTTGTCACACAAGTGACAAATCCTCTGAAGCAGAGTCTAAAGACTTTGTTTCATGTGACTCAAGTGAAAAGTCAACCACACCCAAATTTCACAGGTCCTCAAGTTCAACAAATGGTATATCTACTCCCAAATCAGTCTTTTCAGATAACAGCTCATTGAATTCTTTTAAAAACAACTGTGTCTCTAGTTCCACTAGTGATAATGGTGTCCATATTAAGAAAAGTTGTAGTAAAAACAAGGCTGTTAGGAAGAAGACATGTTTTGTGTGTGGTAGTCAATATCATCTTATAAAAGATTGTGATTATCATGAGAAAAGGTTGAATGGTGGGAAACATCAGAACAGATCATTGTGGAAAAATGTTAAACAAATCCCACCATATGTTTCACAAGCAGCAGGAATGAATTTTTATAGGAGTCCTTTTCCTGCTGATAGACCTATTCCTGCTGGTTCCTCTGTTCCTGCTGATTTTCAGGGAACCATTCCTGCTGGTACATCTTCATATTATCACAGGGATTTTTGGCCTGTCTATTCAAATCAAGTCTTTGGAGGGGGAATGGCTTATTCTCCATGGTATCCTTGGTAGTTGATTTGTTTGGTTTTTAATGTTGTTGTAATTGTGTTTGCTGGTTTAATGGATAGCTTTAGCCTAAGGGGAGGCTAATGCTTGTAATTTTGTCTTGTTTTTCATTCTTTTAAGTTTTATTTGTGTTTCTCTAATCTTATCTTGCAGGATTTTCGGTGTCTTTTGTTAGTTAACTTTATTTTGCAGCTTCTTAGTGCTTGGAATTAAAGCTAAATACAGCAATTTTCATTCATCATAAGAAAGATCAGTACATTCAGTTGCTGGTTACAAAAGAGTTCGAGTTACAATAGATACTTATCAACATCATTCCACATCATACAAAAGCTACAAAAGATTCCAATCATCCATCATAAATCTACCTAAACCTTACCACCTATTCCATCTTCTCTTTACCCTTACCCATGTTTTCAGGCATGTACCTCTTTCCTCTCTGGCGAATGATCTCTTTATAAACATGGGGGACTGCAAGTGCCAAGATGACTGGCCGTGGTTGTCTTTGTTCAGGGGATGGCCGTGGTTGCCAAGAGCTTGAGGTAGTTGACCTCTGATGAGTTCTGGATCGAGTCCTTGAAGATGGATGGATTGGTTGTGAAGTAGGGATACCTGCTTGTGGAGTTGGTTGGGTTGGTTGTGATTTTGGCTTGTTTGATTGTGTAGCTGGCTGGGTTGACTTGGAAGTGGTTCTGGTGAGATTCTCCCTTTGTCTTGGATCTTTGCCTTCACGTTGTCGATTGTGTCGACTTCTAGGGTTTGGTTTTTCTCGGCTTGAACCTTCTTGATGTTTAGCCTTGCCTTTTGGTACCGGTACTTTATAAAAAGCTGCAGTTGCTCTCTCCATCTCTTCAGCAAGCAGAGCTTCAGTTTCCTTCATCTGTCTTCTGTCCTCATCTGTTAAAGGAAAATTGGGAGGGAAAGTCTCCCATTCGCCCTGGTAATACACCAAAGACTTCAACTCTGATGTATCTTCATCATCAGAGCTAAAGTACTCAAAAGAAGAAGGGGTAGATGGAAGAGGATCAGATGAATCCTCCTCAACCTTGGCCTTACCTTTGACTTTAGAAGATGATGCTGTTTTGGGAAAGTAGTTGTTCCATCCTGAGTCACTCGAGGAGGAAGAATCCGATGAGATTTCGATTATTGGATGTTTGGATGAACTCATAATGTGACTTGTTTTCTTTTGGAAGATTGAGTTTGATTTGTGGTAATAAAGGGTTTTGTGATGATAAAGTTATGTGATCTGAGGGTTATATAACGATATGGAGATTAGTGCAAAATTTATTGATGGTTGGTATTGAGAGTTAATTCGGGTAAGTTATTCTTAATGACAAAGTTCGGAAGGTTGACTTTGGTCAAACCACTTCATTCCTGCTGAATGGTCAAAGATTTTATTGCTGCCGATTGACCAAGTGTTACTGCCGAAAGGTCAAACTTTCTTAAGTTTATTGATCAATGATACGTGCAATAAATAGCAGCAATTTAAAGTGATATTTTTGGAAACTCAACATATAATTGCACATCTCTCATCTCTATTTCTTAGAAACCTATCAAACCCTAATCTTCTCATTTCAAACCCTAAATCATTCCTTCAATACAATGACAACTCTTCGTTACAAAGATGATCATAACAAGGTTGCTTATTTGGAATCATCTTCAAAAAGTGCTGGTTATGATGAAGTGCTGGAATTTCTTCGTGGGTCATCTATTCGGTATGCCCTCACTTATTGCCCAGGGACGGTGTACGATTCTTTGGTCAAACAGTTTTGGAGGACAGCTAAAGTAAGACATGTTGTGGGAAGGGAAAATGATATTGTTGCTACCATCGATAATCAAGAAGTGGTTATTACTGAGGAGTTGATTCGAGTTCAGCTTCAATTTCCTCAGGAACAAGGAGAATATGATCTTCCAAGGCAAGACATTCTTGATGGTATGGCAGCTATAGGGTATCCTGTTGCTGGAAGTTGCACCTTCTTGAAAAGTAGGTTGTCTCCTCAATGGAGATTTCTGATTCATACTTTACTTCAGTGTCTTAGTGTTAAGTCAGGAGGATGGGATCAGTGTCCAAGCCCTGTTGCATCTGGTCTAGTTTGTTTATCCCAGGGTAGAATTTTTAATTGGGCAAAATATATTTTTGAGGGAATGGTTGAGAATCTAAGTAATGGTAAAAATAGCTTTTTGATGTACCCTAGATTTCTTCAAATCATCTTAGGTGTACAGACCATTAATACATCCCCTAAGATTATAAATAGGTTGACTGCCAAAAATGTTTGCCCTGATGAAGATGAACTTTACTGGCCAACATTTGCCTTTGTTGCCTCATATGTTACACCACCCTGATCCTGCTGATATCCCTGATCCTGCCAACAATGCTGATCCTGCTGATAATATCCCACCATCACCTAATGCACCTGAGCAAGAGACTTCAGTTGATGCTGCTGCATCTGCATCTATTGCTGCTGATGATCCATTACCACCTTCACCCAGACCAGTGACACCTACACCTGAGACTAATGACAATGTTGAATTCAATGAGCAGCCCATCTCAGCTGATACACCTATTGTCCAGCCATCTCCTTTAGAGGATTTACCTTCATCTTCAAGGTTTTCATCACCTAGTCCTACTAGGCAGCCAGTTAGTTCTGACATCAATGCAGGGGAGGAATTTCATGTTTCTCCACCCAGAGTCGGTGAAACTCCTAATACTTCAAGTGTTCCTGCTGGTGGAACTGATGATGCTGTTGATCTCACCTCTATGTCTCAGCTACTTGAAAGATCTGTGAAGAAAATTGAGGCATTGGAGTCAGAACTTAATGAGACAAAAAGGATTTTTGGTGAGAAAGTGGAGAGCTTGGAAAAGGAGCTCAGGGATTCTAATGAAGCATTTAGTAGAACTATCCAAGAACTCAATGATAAGATCAGCATATTGGAGGGTAGTCAAATGCAAAAGAAAAGAAAGGTTATTCTTTCTGAGTCTGAGGAAGATCAGGATGATGTGATATTTGATGGACTTAATGTTCTAGCATCTGTTTCTCTTGATGGTGCAAATACTGAAGCTCCTACAACTTCTGAGCACAACATCACTCCTCAAGCACAGGTCTCCACTGAACCAAGGACCATTGCTACCGATGTCTCCATTGCTACCGATGTCTCCATTGCTACTGATGTCGCCATTGCTGCTGATGTGTCTGCTGCTACTGCTAATGTTGAAAATATTTCTTCTGCATCTAAGGATCCTGTTACAACTGTTGGAAGTTCATCTGTTGCTGCTGAAAGTAACATCATTCCTTCTGAAGCAACTGAACATGATGAAGAGATAGCTGCAAAGGTGCATGAACAGGAAATTCCTGCTGAAGAAGCTAGATTAGCACAGCTTGCTCAAGATGAAGAGCTTGCAAGACAATTGTCTGTTGATGAGAAGAATGTTGCTGAGATTATAAATAACCCAAGTTCAGATGATCCTTCTTCAGAAGTGTTTAGTGCACAAGTTGAATATTTGTTGAACACTGACATGATTATTAGAGCTCATGGATTTATGGTTCTTCAAATGTCTGAATTGGATTCAGATACAAGGTCTGATCTTCTCAAGGCATTCATCTTAAAGAAACAAAGAGCAACCACTTGGAATGAATTGATGGACAGGATCAAGGAAAGACAAAGGTTAGGATATAAGATGCCCACAAACAGAGATAATATCAATTTTATGAAGGTGTATCTAAGGAATGAAGCTAACTACAAGATCAGTGATTTCAAAGGTTGGCCTGAAGGTGCCATTCAAAAATTGTTCCTTGATACTTATGCAAAGCTCAACTCTTTAGTAGATACTGATATTCCACAAAGCAGAAAAAGAACATCTTCATCTTTGGAGTCTGATGTTGCAAAGAGAATGAAGTCTGGAGAAGGCTCTAAGGATGATTCATTCATTGCTCCAAGTTCTACTGATGATGCATCTGAGGTACCAAAGGAAGATCTTGTTCCTGCTGATCTTCCTACTGCTAATGCTTCTATCTCTGCTGAGCCTTCTGTGTCTGTTCCTATTATTCGATATGGTCTAAGATCAAGGCAGAAGAGTCATTCTTTCCACTCCACTTCTGTGGATATTCTTGAAGTGGATGATCATGATTTGATTGAGGTTGGTTCTGAAAGTGATTCAGAAGATGACTCCATTCAGTCTTGGGGTCATATTGCTCATTGGGAGATTAGATCTACTTCAGATGGTGATGTAAATGTTTGGTTTTCTCTTGATGGGACAATCAAGTTCTTTACATTTCTAAGGGAGATCTTGGATAGGGTTGAAAGACAAGATTTGGAGCGTCTTTATGAGATTGTAGATAATCATTATCAATCTAATACTCCTACTGAGATTGGCCTATTGTTATGGGGAGATTTACAAGTCTTGATGAATAAATTGGATGGTGACAAGACTAAACTAGTGTGGGGTAATCAATCATCATGGAGAGTCTTCTCTTGGAAGTTATATCCTTATTCCAATGTTCATGTTGTGGAACTCACCTCTGGCAAGTTCCTCACTATGTTTGTGGATATTGCTTATCCTTTAACTGAAGGAGTGTTAAAGAGAATGCTATCACAGAAGGTCAAAGTTCCTAAGCATATTATAGGAAATGATCTAACCACAGCTGAACAATTGGTTAAATTCATCAAGGATCAGGTTGCAGCTAAGGGATCATCAGCTTAAGGGGAGGAATGCAGCTTAAGGGGAGGATTGTTTCTTGTTGTTGTTGTATAGTTTTCATTTCTTTCTTTCTATTTTCTTTTCTTATTTTCTTTTGGAGTGTTTTTGTTTGTTTTTCTTAGTTCAAAAAAAAAAAAAAAAAAAAAAAAAAAAAAAAAAAAAAAAAAAAATTCTTATTGTATATTTGTGTGCTAATAAGTTGGTTTTGAGCAACACCTTGCAGGTACAGTGTTGGTGTTTACACCTGCACAATAAATGGTGCTCAACTCACCATGTCTTGCAGACAAGAAAGAGTTGACTCACCATGAGGGTACGGCTCTGGTGTGATAATCAAATCCGTTGATAGCTGTAATAGCTTGCTCAAAGCTATAGGGTATTTCAACTCACCCATGATTCATTTCTGAGAGTTGAAAATGGTTCTCAATTCACCATGGATGTAACCCTTATGGGATCCAAAGGATTGGCTAGTCCACAAAAGTATGGTTTGTGGTAAAGACATTTGGTATCCATATTTGGTATTCAATTCACCAAGGTTCAGTTGAAACCAAAGCATTGGCTAGTCCTGAGCAAACGGCTACAGGTAAAGACAAGTCAAATCCGTTTATAGTTGCTGATTTGCTAATAAATCAGATGGTTATCAATGTACCATGGTCTAACACACCTAAACATTGGCTACTCCAGTAGTGATGGCTATTGGTAAAGAGACATCAAATCCATTAATTTTCAATGATACACCTCTCACAGGAGTTAACACACCTGGATGTGATGAGAATAGTATGAAACTTAAAGAGATTTGATGTACATTTTGTCATTAGTAGCAGCCAAGTTCAAGTGATGTTATGGTGACCAGTAAATCTATTTTGAAGAAGATTTCATGTTCCTGTTGCTCTATTGAAGTTGCTGCTGGATGCTAAAGAAGTTGGAATCTTGAAGTTATTGCAGTTGCTGCTGGTTACTTCTTATTGTTGCTGCTAAGTCGCAGTCCTCAAGCCTGAGTTTATGAAAGCTCTATCACATTGGAATCTTGCAGGTTAACCTAGTCAACCTCAAGATTAGGGGAGGATTGTTAGGATCTCTGGGAAATAAGAGTTCATTGTTGCTGCCGATAGTGTAAAGTTGGTTCCTGCCGATAGCTTGGTTCCTGCTGAAAGCTCATTGCTGCCGACAGTGTTATCTTGTTTCTGCCGATAGTATTATTCCTGCGGATAGTGTTAGTTGTTATCCGCATATTTAGAATGTTTGTTATGATTTATTTTTAGAAGAGATTGTTGTTAATCTCTTTACACGTTTACTTGTAGAACGGGTTAGGGTTAGGTGATCTTGTTAGTATAAAAGCTAAACCCGTCTATGAGTTTATACACACGCCTTGAACATCTTTCAATATTTAATAAACGATTCTTAGTTCAATAGTTTGATCCATAGAGGATCATTGTTCTCTTAGAGTTTTCTTCTTTATAATACTTGCTGTTTAGTTTCCGCATAAACACTTGTATTGCAGAGGTTCTTGCTTATACCAAGCTCAATCAAGCTCGAAGTACTCGATCCTACAACATGTCAGTGAACGGATATCTTGCTAAGGAACTCTTGCTTTCGGATTCATTCGTAGTGAAAGTTTTTGATGATGTCAACTTCAATGTGCTCATGATTGATGCTGAATTATTCTCTTGGGAGACCCCTCTTGAAGCTACTTATAAGGAATTCAAGCGTTTATGCAAAATTCAAGATGGGATATTCTCTTATGATTTACTAATGAGCTACACTGAAGATGAATTGTTACTCTTATGGCCCATCATTGAATCCAAGGGATTAACTTGGACTACTATCGAAGAAAAAGATGGGAAATTCCAAATTGAATACATGAACTCAGCAAATGTAGTCAACAAATCGAGCAACAAAAGCTATGAAGTCCAACCTTTACAAACTTCTTATATGCCTTATTCCGAACAGTATTGGGGCTTTGATGAAAACTATCTGGATAACGAAAGAATGTATGCTGAATCGGAGATACTATTTCATGGAAAGTTGGTAAGGTTGATGGATATCTCTTTGGAAGAGTGGCTTGAACTTAAATACGGTGATCCGAAATTTTCCCCTAGGAATGAAGTCAGACGGATTGTGACCTCATGGTTGACACGAAGTTTTAAAGGACAATTTAATGAGTTCATGGAGATAAGAAGGAACATGATTGGTAACACTAGCTTTGACGTTAACCACGATCCTAACAATGTTGATTTTTCAAATTGGTTAGCTAGTAAGTTCAATAACCATAAGAGCATGGACCGTGCTACTAAAGATGTGTTATGGGTATATTGGACGAGAGGAGAAGATGAGGAAGTAGAGAGCGACGATGGATCGTCTGATGACAATTCAATAATCGAGGAAGGGATTGAAGAATTATTCAGGATAGACATTGATGTGTTCAATTATGAAACACCTTTGTGCAAACAGTTCAAAGAATTTAATTACCTTCTTCAAATCGACGCTGATGTGCTTACTGGAGATCTACCAGGATTCAAAACTTATGATGATTTCAAAAACACCTGGTACTACGAATGGAATGACCAAATACCATGGGTTTGGGATAAACCATGGGAATTTGAGCATATTAATCACACTTGTAAACCTTTCCGCTTCAAGGATGGATTTAGTGAATGGCCAACCTGTGATTATAAGAATGATGGAACCTGTAATGGGGGAAGTATAATTGGAATTAAACGGGTTGGAAACGATGTATACTTTGAGGACGACGATTGGTATAAAAAAGTTGAAGACTGCCCACGTAAAGCAGAAGCTTTGCAAGAAAAAGGTAGAATCAACTACTTAAAAGAACTTAAGGGAGCATTGGACACTACTTTCTGGGAATGGGTACATGGACAATTTTATGATTACACAAAGCTTAGTCAACGCTTACAATAGGAGTTGAAAAAAGAATGGGATGAGATTCATGATTATTATCAATCCTTTAACGTGGTTAATTATGATCCCTCTGCTAATAACGATGAGTCGCGAGAAGAATTGATTGATGAACTTGATGACTATTTGAATAAGGATCCTTATTTCGAGTTTGTTGATAAAGACAAAGAAGAATTCACCAAGAGAAAATGTCAACTACTTGGGATCCCTTATAATAAGTCACCCATGATTATTTCTGAAAAATTTAAAATCATCAAATATTCTTTGGGACCTGATGAAGAATATGTTGCGATAAAGACCAAAAAATTTATTAGATTAAGTCGTACGGAAGAAAATGTCGCGGAGCTATACGGGAATATCTTTCGGATGAAAGAAGAAGGATGGCGCGTAACAAGAACAGAATAAAGAGCTGAACGTGAGTCTAACTTGAAGACTCTCGAATAAAGACAAGTGCTGACCGGGAGACAACCTAGAAAATTTTTACTATTCTGTGTCGAGTCAGTCAGGCCCGCAGAAGATACGGCGCATCTCAATCCTGAGATGCGACGCATCTCCTGCACTGGTCATATCTTACTTTATTTTCTGCATTTTTATTTTTGACTTTAAAACTTTTTGTCAGTTTATTTTAATGCGGCGCATCCCTGGTTAAGGATGCGACGCATCTTCTATTCTGATTCATATTTATTCCAGGCTCGATACGGCGCATCTTCTTCCATAAGATACGGCGTATCGACTGACCTGATGATTTTCATTTTAATTTTTATGTTTTATTTTTACTAACTACTAATGTATTATGCAAGTTTGAACCTTCTTAACTTAGGTGTGTTAAAGTCTTGATGGTATTATAGATTCCTGCATTTCCTGTGGATACATCAATTATGAAGCTTAAACGTTCTCATCCACAAGGAAGTTGATTTTTGCTCTTATACAAATAATGGAGGATCATACCGAGCAAATCTCAGGGGAGTTTTTCTGTTTTAATTCTTTTATTATCCAGTTTTTAACCTTTGACACAAATAACGAGGACGTTGTTTAACTTAAGTGGGGGGATTGGAGAATTAGAACACTTACTTGTCCTAAACTTTTTCAAAATATGCTTAAAATGTGCTTAATATATCAAAATTAAAATTTTTAGCATGTTTTTGTTTAAGTCTAAATTACATAGCTGCACACATGACATTATTTCAAAAATTGTGAACTTTTCAAAAATTCACAAATCTATGAGTGTGCCGGTGACTTGTAAACTTTAGAACTTGGCTTGTATACTATTCGAGACCACCATAATAAGTATTATTTATATAATTGGAATGACTTGTCTAAATTGGTAAATTTCTAGGATTACACCCAAATAGCCTTTATATGTTATGTGTTATTAGCTAACTACACTGGTTAGTTAACCCCCGTATAAACCCTTTTGTTACTCTCACTTTTAGAGTAAGATACCCCTAGAAAAACACTCAGAGCCATTCCTTTCGTTTCTTACACCTTTGTTATAATGTTTCGTTACACCCTTACACCTTAGCCTACCCTGTAGATTAAAATCCGTGGTTGATTAATTGCTTTAGGCAAAGTGTGTTTCCTTACATTACCTGTGTTCGCGTGCGTAATTCATTATCTTTGGTTGAGTAGGGAAATTGCACAATGCAATTGGAGTGAAAGTAAATATTGTATATCTTTGAGTTTATTTTTCGTGTGTTTACTACTTTCACTATTACCGTTATTTCTGAAGTCATGAAAAGTATGGAAAAAATATCCAGAGTTATCATTATAGTGATGTGGTGAAATTTTACACATCTACATCTATGTTGATGTAAAAAAAAAAAAAAAAAAAAAAAAAAAAAAATCGAAAAATGGAAAAGAAAAAGAAAAATGATGAGTTGGATGTTTGTTTTAACCAACTTATGTAAAGTTTTGTATTAAGTGGTCGATATCACCACTATTTGTTATATATTATATTTATGAATTGAATGGGAGTTGGCCGTTATGGGAACGCCAACTAAGGTTATTCTTTGATTAAGATCTTGTTGAGTATAATTCGTGTCTACCTAAAGCGTGTGTTTCAAGTGTTAAAGCGTGAGTTATTCTATGATATAAGTCTTATTCATGGGATGGTTGGGATAGCAATTTACCACACTTGGATTTTAATTTATCTGTTTTGTTTATTTTCATTTTAAACCAATTTATATCCCAAATATTATCCATACCCTATATTATTCTTTATCCAAACCTTTGATTTATTGTGATTAGGGATTTGAGCAATCTTAAGCATCGTAGTCGTGGATTCGGCTATATATTTATGATTTTGTCGCCCTTTTTGATATAATATTATTGGTGAAGATTACTTGGTCCTATCTTTAGCCTATTCGAGTTAAAGATTTGAGCAATTGCAAGTATCGTGTTCGTGGATTCGATCATGTATTTGTGATTTTGTCGCCTTTTCTGGAATTTGAGATCGATAGAGATTAAGGAGAATGATTAACTCTTAACCTACAAACCCTATTTACCGCTTTAGACTTGTTATTCCTTAGCTTTAGTGGGGGAGATGCGTATACTTGCCAAGCTTATGATAGAATATTCGTCACGACTGAACAGTTAAACGATTAGATTTACTTTTATCAATATATTTTAATTTACTTCTAATTCGTTAAGTGTTTTGTTGTGTGATTATGACAAAAATGAATACATGCTTAAATATAAAAATAAATCCTAACATCTTTTAGGATACATTTTCATAAGATTAATTCTAAGGTTTACTTGGGGACAAGTAAAGTTCAAGTGGGGGGATATTTGATGAACTCATGTAAAACCCTAAAATCTGAAAACATGTAAAAATTACCAAATTGCCCCTATAATTTAAAAAGCTAAGTTAGAAGCTTATAAAGTATCAAATAAATTCCAAACTTCTATCAATGCACAAGTTATGACCCCAAATAATTTTAACAACTTTATTTAACATTTATACAAGAGATAAAATTACCAAAATACCCCCATAGAGCCGAATAACATTTTTATTAACATTTAAATTGTATAAAGTAAAATAAATGCATTTAATTGTGGAAATAAATCACATTAATTTGGTCAACCCATTTTGTCGAAATTTCTGGTCCAAACCCACCCCTAAGACTCGGTTTCCTATTTTAAAAATCAATCACATCTTTTCTTGATAACCCTAATTTGCCGAGTGAAATGAAACACACAATTAAATCACCATAGCCTCCATTCGACCTCCTAAAAACCCTAGAGCATTTTTACACGATCAAGAATCATCCTAAGGAGCCTAGAAAAATAATACTTCGAATTGTGGTGGCCGGATTCAAGGGTTTTCGAAAATTCTTGTTTAATTCAACCCGAAAGGTAAAAACTCCATTTTGATTCATTCGATCTTGGAAAAATTCGTTTCTTATTTTTATTGTGTTCCTCACATCATATGTGACCTGTGAAAATTGGTTTCATGATTTTTAGATCGTTTTTGAAGTCGTGGTGATTTTTGACCCGTTTTGGCTAATCGCGTACAAAAGAATTCGTACACCTCATTCCACACGTTCAAATCTTGATTTGGTATTTTTCTCAGACCCTATATACCTTAAGAACACCAAATAAAATGTTAAAGTCAATCCATGCATGATCTAACAATTATTTGTGAATTAAATCTTAAAAACGTGTATAAACCCTAAATAATTCAATCCGAATTTTTGAGGCTTCATATTTATTTTATTTGGACTCTATATGATCATATTAATCTGGTAAAAATGCTATTTCGAATTGTTAAGGCCAAACATAATTATTTTTTATTTATTTGGTTTTACCGATTTAAAGAAAATTAAAAAGAAAAAGAATATAAAATCGTATAAATTAGGGTTTGAGGATTAGGGCTTGTTTTGATCATATTAAATGATGTTTAATGATGGTATAATTATTGGGTAATGAATTGTATTTTTAGGGTTAGGGTTTTGGTTAATAAAAGTGTATACGATTTGTTTTAAAATGTGTAGGGGTGTTTTGCAACTTTTAAAACTCTTGGGTCATTTTTAAAACTTATTTTGGGACATGTACTTACTGTATAAAATATAAGAGGAGGGGGTCTAGTGTCATTTTTGCATTTTAAAGGATTAAAATGTTTTTAGGGTTTAATATGGGTTCGATTTAGAAAATAATTAAATGGAGGGACTAAACTTGTAATTTCTGGAAAGTTAGTGCTGTTTTGAGTATTTTAATATATTCAGGGGGTTATGTGTTAATTTGGTGATTTATTGGGTTAATATGTAATTATAAATAATATAAAGTTGAAATTGTAAATTAAGGGACTAAATATGTAACTTTGTAAACTAGAGGGACCTATTGTGTAAATTCTGTAAAATTGAGGATACATTCCTATAATATGATAAAATAAGTGACCATTGTGTAAAATTGATAAATTAAGGGTTTAATGTGTAACTATGAATAATTGAAGGTTAAAAGTGTAACTTTTGTAATAAGGGGTATAAAGTGTAAATTGTGAATTCTTAAAGACCAATTATGAAAATATGATAAAAGATACCCTAATTCCAGAAATAATGATTTACCTAAGTATGTTACTCCGTATTACTAAAAAAAGGAAACTTTCTAAAAATGGAAACTTACTAAATATGGAAACCTGCCAAAAATGGAAAGTTACTAAATATGGAAAGGTTTGTAATTCTTTTCTACCCCTCTAGGTGTGAAGAAGGAGAGGACCTGATCCTTTGCAATCTTATTCATTTTGATTTGTGCTTTGCTTTGGAATAAGGTACAGATATTCTGCCCTTTTTAATAAGGTGCCTTCGACCTCTTGATTTCTGGTTTGAACCTATGATATGAACCTTTGGCATTTGAACCTTTGACATGAACCTTTGATATGAACCTTGAGATTGGACTATGACTATATGAACCCTTACTTTGATATGGACCCTTTGCTATGAACCTTTGATATTCGAACCTTTGACCTTTGACCCCAGTTTGATACTACGAGCCAAAATTTGTTTCCTAGCCATGAAGGTAACATGGCCGTGTCATTGATGCACCAATGGCATGACTAGTGTGTAGCCCTAGTGATTTGGTTACACCGTCCCCATTTTGATTTGATATGAGCTCACTATGATATGATTTGATATGGCCAATATGATTTGTTTGGGGGGCGAATGGATGCATCCTAGATTTGATTTGATTTGTGATTTTAATATGATTTGATTTGGTGACTGATGATGGGTGCAATCCACGTCTTTCACAAAATTTGGGAGCTAGCTACTCCATTTGAAGAATGAGGACACCCCTCATATGATCTGATTATCTGAGAGGTCTCCCCTCTATATGATTTGAAGATTGTGGTTACGATATGATATGATTTGA
Source organism: Artemisia tridentata subsp. tridentata (assembly GCA_021014915.2). Classification (NCBI taxonomy): domain Eukaryota; kingdom Viridiplantae; phylum Streptophyta; class Magnoliopsida; order Asterales; family Asteraceae; genus Artemisia; species Artemisia tridentata. The sequence goes on along the minus strand of CP139505.1, from coordinate 297,795,186 downwards.
TTTGTTTGGGCTCGTGGTGGATGACTGTCCTAAACCTTTACTCTTTATACCTTTACTTATATCTTGTTCATTATGCTACTTCTGTTCATTTCTGGTTACTTTCGTTTCCGTTTATTATATATCTGTTCACTGGGCTTTTTAAGCTCAGCCGCACGTTTTCTTTTCGTGTGCGGTAGGTTTTAGTAGGAAGAAGGAATGAGAAGAGAGCACTATGGACTTAGAAGACTTGATTAGTTATTCTGGATTAGAAGTATATAAAATTTAGAATTTGTATTCTCATTTGTAACCTTGTAAACTCAGTATTTCATTTGCAACCTTTGAGAAATCTTGTATTACTGTAATGTATGCTTTGTTTGATCTGATGTGAATCCATTAGTGTGACATCTTTACCCTTGTCGGGTTGGGGTGTTACAATTATGGTTTCAGAGAGACAGGTTGCGATTCGTAATACATTTACCCTTGGCCTGTGTAAGTTAGGACCACTAAGTTTCCCTGTAGGCGCTTATAAGATAACCTGTAAGAAGTTGCTTTAGGATTTCTGATTATGAACCTGTAAGTTAGGACCACTAAGTTTCCCTGTAGGCGCTTATAAGATAACCTGTAAGAAGTTGCTTTAGGATTTCTGATTATGAACCTAAGTTGACCAGTGAGGAATGGGTAGACTATAAGGCGTTTGTTTAGGTATCATTGCTTCCGCATCACTCTGATTCGTGCCTTGCTTTTGGTTAGATCCTGTTGATATCACTTTCAGAAATTGAAAGCTCACACCTTGCACCACCTGAAAATTTTGGACCTGATTAATTCTGGAAAGCTTTGAAAATTGCATAGTAATTGCCTGACACTAATTGATCCTTATCTTCAGATTTTGACTCTGACCTCTGATCCTTTCGTTAATCATTTTGATGCCTCTTCGATCATTCTGAGAATCTCCATGGCAATGACGTACTAGATATGTTTTGTTTTGATAAGTAACTATGAATCTCCCGACCCTATTGGAGTTTGTTTCACCCATCCATGTCCTTGCGAGAAGTCTTGTAGTTCATAACTACGAGTATAAGGATAATTCTCATCTCATTTCCGAATAATAAGATTTGCGTTGCCGATCTGCTTGATTGAATGATTAATTTTGACCGATCGCTCATTCGATGATATTTTACGTGAATTTCTTGAGTTTCGAGTAAATTTTGACACCTACCGAATTTTAATACCTAGTATCGTTTATGTCATTTTCAGCATGGCACCTCCAGCACGCCGCAGATATCGTTGGACAACTAGGTTCGCCATCGGCCGAAAGAGGATCGGAAAATTGAGGAGGATTGCCAAGAGGATATTGATCCCCACTAGGATGTGGCCGGGCCGGATCGAAGAAAGGAGGACCATCATGAATATAAGTGGGACGGAAGAACAGCTGCACGGGGCGGAAGTAACAGATGGAGAGGGCATTGTAACTAGATACCAGGGAAGATGCCCCAGGTTTTTAGAAGAAGGAGGAGTGGTGCGAGTCGAACCTCGCAACTTGTACGGATTTGTGGACCGCATAGAAGATGAAGGAAGAGGTACTTATGAGGGTTTTGCAAGCCAACCACTTCCCCAGCCAGAAGGGAACCGGAATGGATGGATCAGCGAGGAAGAGGAGAAGGATTCAGACTTGGAATCTACTGCAAGTAAACCAGTCTAAGCATGGAGTTAGGAGTCTAGTAGCTGTATTGTTTAGAATTTTATCTCGAATTTCTTATGGCATTAACGTTTCATGTACCTCCGTTGAATTATGAGAATTTTCCGAATAAGATTTGAGAAATGTTTGAAATAAATTTTGTGCGATGCGTTCTTCACCTTTGTAAATCTGTTAGGACTCATCTCAGCTATATAAGCCAGAACTTTAACTTTCCACATTTGTTTTGGCATCCCTTACAGATATGTTGTTTCGAGTACTGAAATTTTCCTAGAAACCATTTCGTATTTCAACGACTAAACCTTATCTTAGAAGCTTTTGGCGCTTGAACTCTCTGAACATGAACCTTGTACTGAACGTTATTTGGACACCCTGAACTTCTTGAATATAATCCCTGTTGGATCACCAAGTTTTCCACCGGAGTATGAAGTAAGATTTGACATGATACTGAGAGATTCTAGTCACTAGTGGAGGTGTCTTTCAGATGTGTCTGAGACCCTACCAGTTTGTTTGAGCAACCGAGAGGAGCAAGAACCGAAGACCAGAAGTGAGCTGGTTTAAGTGTATCTTCTGAGCGTGCTGAATTCTGAAAACTAAACCGTAATACCGTTAGGAACCAATATTCCTCCACCCTGAAACGATTATGCGCTTGTTTAATTTCAGAGCGCGAAGTTTTCCTTCTGATGAATATATCTTATCCTTGGAATCGCCTTCAGTATTCATAAAAGACTGCTATGACGATTAGTGACGCTAAAAGTATTAGCTAAAGCTCTGATTGTTTTTGCGAATTTGATAAATGATGTTTTCTCGTGAGTACCTAGACAAATGGTCATTGTATGACTTAATAGTACATTCGGAGACGAGGAAGAACATGAAAATCATCTTTGCACTTCGCTAGAAATCCGACGGTCATTGGTACATTATGAGAAATTGATATTTGTAGAGGCAACGATGTTCTTAATCGAGGATATCTCTTTAAATCCCACAAGTTTTGAAAGCTATCTCCATGTGGCCAAGACAAAAAACAGAATGGAGAACTGAAACCTTTTGAACCTTGCAGAAGAATGCTGGAAGATGTTTGCAACTTATGATACCATTGAGAAATTTCGTGAACAGAGAGAAGCAACTTAGTTTGATTTAGAATGGAGTTTTAGAAAAGTTGAAGAAGGATTAACTTCCACACCCTCGGGCAGAGCAAATTTTTGGGATAAATCGGAAAGAGAATCGGTTATACTCCCTTATAGCACAAAAGGCTTTTCGTATGCAGCAGGACAACTAGAAGCACGTCAGAAGAGTTATTTCTAGCCTGATCTGGAGTTAACAACAACGGAGGCTACCCTGAAGAGTGAAGACATTCCATTTGATACAGACGTGTGGACGGTGTAGAAGATCTAGCCAAGATGGCGAACCTGGAGCTGATGAAGACGTACAGTCTCACTTCCCTATTCATCTTGGTTGTACTAAGATGAATTGAGAACGGAAGCAGACTGTATGATGGAGAGACTGAAAGATCGTGCCAGAAATCCACAACACTCTATCACCTTCCAAAAGAACTGCAGGAGGCTCGACGACCCAAACACCAGTTTCCGATTTTGGTTTCACTTCCCGATTGATGGACAGACGAAGGCAGATTAACAGGACTTGGAAAGATTGGAGGTGTTGAATGAGCGGATTTTGAAACAGACCCTTTATGTTTGGAAGAATTGATTCTATGAAGACCAAAGTTCTTGGCGACTAATTTGCATTCCGTTGACTCTCTTAAGTTTCGTTATATAGTAATAAGACCCTCTGATAATTTAAGTTCCTAGGAGCAATTCGGTTTGTGTTCATTTTCGTATGTTCGGCTATGGCTTCGTTTGAGAGATTTTGGGTAACTTGTGGAAGATATGGTGCTTGCGACGGCGTACCTAAATTCTGCTAGGCAATCTGGGATTTTGATACTCTTACGAATAGTTTTGTTTTTCCTCTGGACTATGGCTCTTGATGTGGTTGACCTCTGAGACTGTAGAAGTACTAGGTGGATTAAGATAGGTGGTTGTGATTGCGACTTGAGATAAAGTATGACCATCATGAGGGCATAATTATATGATGCCAGTATTAAGACGTCTGGCCAACGTGATAATACTTACATCATATAACGTGCACTTGTTGTGGGCATAGGATATCCTGGGGAGTACCTAAGAAGTTTAGAATTTGATTTCGTTGGATTATCCGTGATTAGTGAGACGTTAGGTTCATTCTACCTATGCGTAGACTCTACTTTCGTTCATTAGATATCTGATTGAGTTGAACTCTCATTCTGCATTCTGTTGACCTCAGTTATGAATCTTAGACTCTTCGTAGAGCTCTCTACTGTTGAAACAGTTAATTTGATTTGAAATCTTGTTCGTATTCCATATGATCTTTCTAGAAGATTCGCCTATCGTTCATTCTATGTTGCATGGACCTTTTGATCAGAAATCAACTTATTCTGTTTCCTTCTGAGAAATTTTGAACCTACCTCATTTGATTCGGGTCATGAGAAACTAATTGGTCTGAATATCTTTTTGGAAGAACCTAATCGGGTGTGAGAAGGTTTGTGATGATCCTTTGCGACTTGCTACGACTTCGTTTAGCCTTGCGACTTCAATTTTCGAGGACGAAAATTTTTTTGTAGAGGGGAAGAGTTGTAAAACCCTAAAATCTGAAAACATGTAAAAATTACCAAATTGCCCCTATAATTTAAAAAGCTAAGTTAGAAGCTTATAAAGTATCAAATAAATTCCAAACTTCTATCAATGCACAAGTTATGACCCCAAATAATTTTAACAACTTTATTTAACATTTATACAAGAGATAAAATTACCAAAATACCCCCCATAGAGCCGAATAACATTTTTATTAACATTTAAATTGTATAAAGTAAAATAAATGCATTTAATTGTGGAAATAAATCACATTAATTTGGTCAACCCATTTTGTCGAAATTTCTGGTCCAAACCCACCCCTAAGACTCGGTTTCCTATTTTAAAAATCAATCACATCTTTTCTTGATAACCCTAATTTGCCGAGTGAAATGAAACACACAATTAAATCACCATAGCCTCCATTCGACCTCCTAAAAACCCTAGAGCATTTTTACACGATCAAGCATCATCCTAAGGAGCCTAGAAAAATAATAATTCGAATTGTGGTGGCCGGATTCAAGGGTTTTCGAAAATTCTTGTTTAATTCAACCCGAAAGGTAAAAACTCCATTTTGATTCATTCGATCTTGGAAAAATTCGTTTCTTATTTTTATTGTGTTCCTCACATCATATGTGACCTGTGAAAATTGGTTTCATGATTTTTAGATCGTTTTTGAAGTCGTGGTGATTTTTGACCCGTTTTGGCTAATCGCGTACAAAAGAATTCGTACACCTCATTCCACACGTTCAAATCTTGATTTGGTATTTTTCTCAGACCCTATATACCTTAAGAACACCAAATAAAATGTTAAAGTCAATCCATGCATGATCTAACAATTATTTGTGAATTAAATCTTAAAAACGTGTATAAACCCTAAATAATTCAATCCGAATTTTTGAGGCTTCATATTTATTTTATTTGGACTCTATATGATCATATTAATCTGGGAAAAATGCTATTTCGAATTGTTAAGGCCAAACATAATTATTTTTTATTTATTTGGTTTTACCGATTTAAAGAAAATTAAAAAGAAAAAGAATATAAAATCGTATAAATTAGGGTTTGAGGATTAGGGCTTGTTTTGATCATATTAAATGATGTTTAATGATGGTATAATTATTGGGTAATGAATTGTATTTTTAGGGTTAGGGTTTTGGTTAATAAAAGTGTATACGATTTGTTTTAAAATGTGTAGGGGGTGTTTTGTAACTTTTAAAACTCTTGGGTCATTTTTAAAACTTATTTTGGGACATGTACTTACTGTATAAAATATAAGAGGAGGGGGTCTAGTGTCATTTTTGCATTTTAAAGGATTAAAATGTTTTTAGGGTTTAATATGGGTTCGATTTAGAAAATAATTAAATGGAGGGACTAAACTTGTAATTTCTGGAAAGTTAGTGCTGTTTTGAGTATTTTAATATATTCAGGGGGTTATGTGTTAATTTGGTGATTTATTGGGTTAATATGTAATTATAAATAATATAAAGTTGAAATTGTAAATTAAGGGACTAAATATGTAACTTTGTAAACTAGAGGGACCTATTGTGTAAATTCTGTAAAATTGAGGATACATTCCTATAATATGATAAAATAAGTGACCATTGTGTAAAATTGATAAATTAAGGGTTTAATGTGTAACTATGAATAATTGAAGGTTAAAAGTGTAACTTTTGTAATAAGGAGTATAAAGTGTAAATTGTGAATTCTTAAAGACCAATTATGAAAATATGATAAAAGATACCCTAATTCCAAAAATAATGATTTACCTAAGTATGTTACTCCGTATTACTAAAAAAAGGAAACTTTCTAAAAATGGAAACTTACTAAATATGGAAACCTGCCAAAAATGGAAAGTTACTAAATATGGAAAGGTTTGTAATTCTTTTCTACCCTCTAGGTGTGAAGAAGGAGAGGACCTGATCCTTTGCAATCTTATTCATTTTGATTTGTGCTTTGCTTTGGAATAAGGTACAGATATTCTGCCCTTTTTAATAAGGTGCCTTCGAGCTCTTGATTTCTGGTTTGAACCTATGATACGAACCTTTGGCATTTGAACCTTTGACATGAACCTTTGATATGAACCTTGAGATTGGACTATGACTATATGAACCCTTACTTTGATATGGACCCTTTGCTATGAACCTTTGATATTCGAACCTTTGACCTTTGACCCCAGTTTGATACTACGAGCCAAAATTTGTTTCCTAGCCATGAAGGTAACATGGCCGTGTCATTGATGCACCAATGGCATGACTAGTGTGTAGCCCTAGTGATTTGGTTACACCGTCCCCATTTTGATTTGATATGAGCTCACTATGATATGATTTGATATGGCCAATATGATTTGTTTGGGGGGCGAATGGATGCATCCTAGATTTGATTTGATTTGTGATTTTAATATGATTTGATTTGGTGACTGATGATGGGTGCAATCCACGTCTTTCACAAAATTTGGGAGCTAGCTACTCCATTTGAAGAATGAGGACACCCCTCATATTATCTGATTATCTGAGAGGTCTCCCCTCTATATGATTTGAAGATTGTGGTTACGATATGATATGATTTGATTTGTTTGGGCTCGTGGTGGATGACTGTCCTAAACCTTTACTCTTTATACCTTTACTTATATCTTGTTCATTATGCTACTTCTGTTCATTTCTGGTTACTTTCGTTTCCGTTTATTATATATCTGTTCACTGGGCTTTTTAAGCTCAGCCGCACGTTTTCTTTTCGTGTGCGGCAGGTTTTAGTAGGAAGAAGGAATGAGAAGAGAGCACTATGGACTTAGAAGACTTGATTAGTTATTCTGGATTAGAAGTATATAAAATTTAGAAATTTTATTCGCACTTGTAACCTTGTAAACTCAGTATTTCATTTGCAACCTTTGAGAAATCTTGTATTACTGTAATGTATGCTTTGTTTGATCTGATGTGAATCCATTAGTGTGACATCTTTACCCTTGTCGGGTTGGGGTGTTACAACTCAAATAAGTACATTTTATTACCATCATTTATCCTATTTATTTGACTTGTTTTATTATATTATCTGTGAGAATTGATACGTTAATGTTTACTGTTAGGAATATAAATATTCAGATGAAGGCTCGGTCACCCCGAGCATCTAATTAGCATTTCTATAGCTCGTAGGCTTATCTATATTATCTTAGTATTATTAGTATTAGTATTAGTTGTATCTATATTTGTGGAGTGGGTCGGGGCTTTCCCCACTGTCAGCTCGCTCCACAGTCCGCTAGGGACATATTATGTAATAGTATAAATACTCCCTTCCCAAGTGTGGGAAGGGTTGGACCTTTCAAGCTAATAGATTACATGTTACTTTCTCTCTCTACAAAGGCTCCCACTTTCTCACTCTAACAACTCTTCCAATCGATCCAAACAATACTCAAACTAGTGATTCTTGTATTGTGAATACCCTACAATTGGTATCAAGAGCCATGGTTAGGTCCATGAGAGTTGGTATTCACGGATTTGTGTAGTTTTGAGGTTTTTCTTCTTGGTTCGACTTGTAGTTTTTAAGTTCTTTTTGGTTCGGTTTGATTTATAGCATAAATTTCATTTTGTACTTTGGTTAGTGATTAGAAGTTGCTTTACTTTGTATTTTCTAGCTTAAGATTAGTATTAGAGTGGTATTTGGTGTTTGGATTCACAGATCTAAGAACGGTGTGGTGATTTTGGAGCAATTCGTGGGTTTTTGTGATAGTGTTCTTCGAAGCGGTTTGTCTCCTTGGGACGCATTCTTAGACTCGGTTTGTGTCAATTCACAGATTCGGTTTGTCCTATTACTCGTTTAGGCAAAAAGACAAAAGGCAGTGAAAGCGACCTGCTTGGGAGTTTGTGTCTACTCGGTTTGTCCCAGCTGCGCGTACTCGGTTTGTCTCTGAAAAGTCTACTCGGTTTGTGTAGACTCGGTTTGTCTCGGTGAAATTTACTCGGTTTGTACCTACTCGGTTTGTCCCTCCAACGCGTACTCGGTTTGTGTGGACTCGGTTTGTCCCTCTAGCGTATACTCGGTTTGTGTATACTCGGTTTGTCCCTTTAGCGTATACTCGGTTTGTGCAGACTCGGTTTGTCTCTGGAAAGTCTACTCGGTTTGTCCCAGCTGCGTGCACTCGGTTTGTGTGGACTCGGTTTGTCACTGGGGAAGTTACTTGGTTTGTCTCTACTCGATTTGACCCAGCAACGTGTACTCGGTTTGTCTCTGAGGAGCATACTCGGTTTGTGTCTTGGTGATTTTAGAAATTCCCGCGAAAGATTCAATTTCTCGGTTAAATCACCAGATCTGTAAAATCCCGTATTCACTATGACAACTAACTCAGACTCCCTTATTTCGGAGGTTCTCAAACTGTACGATGTTATCAAGGATCATGGGAACCATAATTTCACATCTATAACAGAAACAAATGATACTGATTCTGCTGGAACTGATGAGTCACATTCGCAGTCACACATGGATGAATGCCTTCAGGTTATGCAGTTGGCTAATGATATGAACAGTCAAGTAGCATGCTTCAGTTCACTTTTATCACACATTAAGGTTTTGTTTGGTAAATCTGAATACGTGATGGGGTACAAACGGGCTTTCGCTTCACTCTTTGGTCAGGAAATTGGTGATTTCACAGTCATAATGACATTATATCTGGATCAACTAGAACAAGAGCTGGTCAAGGAAGAATATTCTGAAGAGAAATCCAGAGCGGCTCTCAATGTGATCAACAATCAACTCCAAGTGTTCATCAACTCTCAATACACTATGGATTATCACTATGACTGCCAAGTGACTAAAGAGTGCTTTGCTAAATATACTGGGTCAGAAGTTGAAATGTACAAGACGACACTGCTACTGCTGATGAGGGATGTCCAGGGGTTCATTGAGGAAAAAGGTGCACTGGGTAGGAATGGAACTAAATCAGACAAGACGGATGATGGTGTCAACACAGGAAGTGACTTCACAAGATGTGAGAAGGAATCCTACGAACCTGAAAAACACCAAGCACAGACCACTGTGGTACATCTGTCTCATCTAGATAATACTGTTTCTAATGAAAGTGTGCATGACAATTCGTCGAATTCCTTGCCTACGGCTGAGTCTTTCAAATCACCTGATATGATTGAAAAAAGGGTTTACAATGAACTTTTAAAAGGATTTTCAAAACTTGAAAAACATTGTGTTGATCTTGAAATTTCAATGCAACAATTAAAAGAAAAGTTCCAAATTAACCTTCCATCAAAAAATCCGGAATTACCTGACTTTCGGGAATTTTTCATGATAAATGAGTTGAAAGATCAGCTGGTGGCCAAGAATGCGACTATAAACATGTTAAGGACCAAACTAAGTGAATTGCAAGAAAAGGTCAATGATGATAAAACCTCACATGACTCAAACACTGTTGAGTTACAGGTTGAACAAAACCTTAAGAAAAGGTTCTCATTAGCTTCTCGTAGGAATGACTTAAAGAAGTCGGCCAAGAACAGGGTGAATCCTAAGTCTGTCAAATCATCAGTCTTGGGAACACCTTCTCCAAGGTGTGCCCCCAAGTTGGTGAGACTAAGAATTTGCCTAAATCAGTCACTTCACAACCTAGACATAAGGGAACATTAGCTAAGAGTCATTTTCAGGACAAGTCTCACATGACATCAACAAAGGAAGATAATGTTCATGTCACTGCACCCATTACTTCGGCAAATAATCACCATAGGCCTGTAAAATTAATGAAGCACCCTAGGAAGCCTAATAGATCTAGTGCTGAAAAACAAAAAACTTTCTTTCATAAAAACACTAAGGTGCCTCAGAAACAGAGCATATTCAGAACGTGCCTAAGATGGTTGCCAACTGGTAGATTATTTAAGAAAGTTGGTTGTCAGTGGGTACCTACTGACACGGAAAATGCCTCTATGAATGTCTGCAAGAAATCACAGAAACAGGACCCCATAGTCACTAACCAATACATATGCAAACAAAATACTTATGATAGTGCAGGGAGACGGTTTCCGCGTGCAGCTACTCTCACAGAATGCATCATGAAGAAACTCAAGGTGTGGCTACCCAAGGGGAGATCAACTCCCAAAGAGGAGGTTAAGAAAACACACCTGTGATGCAAGGTGACAATGACTTTTGAACATCACAGTTCAAAACTCGTACTGTTCTGATGAAAAGATTCTCATGTATCCTTTTTCTTTTGCTTGTTGTGTATAGTGTCTCTTTGTTTATAGGTGCATGTGTTGTGTGTATATAGTCATATGAATAAGGAGAGGCATGTCTTCTGGATATCGATAACATTTACGATCCTAGAAATGTCATTCAATAATGACACGGGGTTTTAAATGAAGCTCGAACAGAAGTTGTTCCTTATAAGTAAATCATGTCTCTAAGGTTTGCTATTACTTTAGATAGCAACCCGCGTTCCCAGGTGAAGACAGTTTGTCATTATAATGACAACTATTCTTCAAGGTGATGTTCACCTGAGCATGGATTACTTTATATTCATGTTCATTCATAGTTATCACCAAGTAATAAATTGCTGCTCAATCAATCAATGTCTACATTTCTATACAGAAGGTTAGTCATTGATTGAGGGGGAGAGCTACAGCAATTTAAACTTGCCTATGAGCTAAATCTATAGCAACTGTTTGGGCTATCACTATGTGTTTAGGAATTCTGTGAGTTGAGTTTGAAAGCTGTGGATGCTGTTGAGTATAAGAATTCTGTGAGTTGAGGTTGAAAACTGTGGATGCTGTAGAGTGTAAGAATTTTCTAGTGTCAGGATAGTCAGAGACCAAATGTGCCATTCAACTAAATTGAGAGAGTCAAGGGTTGGTATATTAACTTGTCACCTAGGCGGTTTGTCAAGTTAACAACGACAGGGACCAGAAGTGTCATTTGGATAAAGTGGAATGTTAGGTGTAGATATCTAAAGATCATAACTCATGCGGTTTGTCCACTAAATAGAGAGAGTTAAGAGTTGGAATCTTAACTTGTCATCTAGGCGGTTTGTCTAAGTTAACAACGACAGGGACCAGAAGTGTCATTAGGACAAAGTAGAGTGTTAGGAATAGATACTTAAAGATAAAAAATCACTCGGTTTGTCCTTAATCATACTTTCTCTCTCCTCCTTATCAAACCGAACCAATTTTTGAAATCTACACCTTCGATCTTTAGCTTTATCCATCCATCGAGCTTTCTCCTAGGTAATTAATGATTCTCTTCCATTTCAGTTGACTAGTTCTCGTATCAGTCCTAGATTCTCATCGTTTGATTTGGTTTTTCTAGGTTGATTCATACTTCGCATCTGTCGATCCTAGGTTGGTCTTTTGTTATTTGTTTTTGATTGATGGGAATCTTATCTATGTGTGTAATAACTATTATTATATGCTTTGATTGCTTCATCTTTTAGGATAAGGGTTGGATTGCTGTGATTTATCGAACGAAGATTGACTTCAAAAGTCAAAATCCGTTCATGTGTCTAAGTGTACTTAGTATGATTATCGATTGGCATGTCTAAGTGTAATAACTGTTATTATAGGCTTTGATTGCTTCATCTTTTAAGATAAGAGTTGGATTGTTGTGATTTATCGAACGAAGATTGACTCCAAAAGTCAAATTCGGTCATGTGTCTAAGTGTATTTAGTATGATTATCGATTGACATGTCTCTAGGGTTGAGTGCACCATGTTTGCTAACAAGTTGAGGAATAGGCTCTGTTATGTAGTTAGCTTTCGTACGGTTGGATGCACTATGTCGATTGATTGGCGATTCGGTTTAGAGTGAGGTTGGGTGAAGATAGGATTGATTGCCTTAAGCTCTCGCATAGTTCCCTGGTTATACATACAGTCTCCAAATTGTGTGCACTTAATCTATTTCGTGGGATCATATTCAACGATGTGGGTTGCATGTTATAGGTCGAGTATTTGCAATGCGTAGTATGTAAACTATGTGTGAATTTATTGATGTGTTTGAGAAGTGATTAGGCATTTCTAGTGTTGTTGGTGAAATGACTAAATTGATGCTTTCAAATATAATCAAGAGTGCATGTTTAGATGGTATGATCTTCAATGCGGTTTGTCTGTTTGGTTATGTGGCTGCCTGTATGTGTATCCATGGACTCGGTTTGTCCTTTTGCTCACTAACACGGTTTGTATGATTGCTCACGGACTCGGTTTGTCCATGTGCTCATGGACTCGGTTTGTCCATGTGCTCACGGACTCGGTTTGTCCATGTGCTCACGGACTCGGTTTGTCCATGTGCTCACGGACTCGGTTTGTCCATGTGCTCACGGACTCGGTTTGTCCATGTGCTCACGGACTCGGTTTGTCCATGTGCTCACGGACTCGGTTTGTCCATGCACTCACAGACTCGGTTTGTTTAGGTGCTCACAAATTCGGTTTGTCTATGCACTCATGGACTCGGTTTGTCTAAAAGCTCACAAACTCGGTTTGTTTATTTGCTCATGAAGTCGGTTTGTCTAAATGCTCATGAACTCGGTTTGTCTGAATGATCTAGAATGCTGTTTGTTTATGTGG